>JAJLWZ010000029.1:0-146120 GCA_030571035.1 Yamadazyma buinensis | reverse complement strand
TGGAGTACGATATTGAAACTCTCATGCATCAGTAATTTTTCTTCTCACGGTGCGATATTGCACCAGTTGGACCTGCGAAATTGGAACCAACTGGGGTGCGAAATTATTACCATCAACAAGCGTTATTCATTTGCAACATATTACGATATTATATTCATTAGAAAGCAAAATTCAAAATAGGAGACAAACGATATCATTTAGAGCATCTTGCGATATTGAAATTATAGAGTTTGTGATATTGAAATTTTTATTTTGCGTCATTAAATACTATCAACTGGCGAAATTCATTTGTTAGAGGATCCGTAATTTGAAGGTTTCTGTTGGCGACATTCAATTTATGGAGGGACGTTATTAATCCTGGAAACACTGTAAGATAATGTGTACCTTGAATTTAGGTTATTATTTAAGGTATACAATAATATGTGGAGAATTTAAAAATCTTTAATAGAAGGCTTAATATAAAATAAAATACCCTAAATTATATCATAACCAAGATAAGATAAGAGATTATGAATTTAAGGGGTTTATATTTTTATTTTTTGATATAACCACTATATTGCCATTTTGGTAAATCGGTAATTAGGCTTAAGGAGATTATTTAGAATTTAAATTTGAAGGACGAAGGATTTGAGTAGAATATGGAATTTATAATGATTTGAAAGAATTTAAAGTATGAAGGATGTTATAAAAATGGGTATTTGATGTTAAATAGATAATATTTCTATATACCAAGCGACAGAAATAATTAGAAGATGATTTAAAATTTGAATAGTTGGATTGAATAGTTGGATTGAATAGTTGGATTATATTTCTTGATTCAATATAGAAATATATTGAATAAAATACCCATGAATGGAATTAGATTGAATTAGATTGAATGAATGGAGTTAATTGATTGATATTACTTTATAAGATTTTATAGAGATACGATTTTTTAGAGCTTAAAGGATTAGAATTATTATATATCCTTAATCATTATATAAATACTTCAAATTACTCTGAATTACTGTGGATTGAATGAATTGTCTTAAATTGACTTAAATTTATCAGATAGCTTGGATTCAATTCAATTCAATTAATGAGATGGTATTAATGGGATAGTATTAATATATAATACTAAATACATCATGCTACGTAGGATGGTAACCATTCATTTAAAATATTAAATATATCCTGCTACGCAGGCAGGATAGAGGCAATATAGACAAGATAGAAAATCAAAGTAAACACTAAATTAACCTATAAATTTAAAAAGCTCTTGATAAAGGAGAAATAACTTCTTTACCTTTATAAAATTCGATAGTTTTATTTGATCTTTCAACAACACCATCAACAGTGAATTCCAAGTACTTGTAAACATCGGTGGCTTTACCAGAAGCTCCAAATCTTGATAATCCAAATTGTTCATGAGAATATTGAGACCAACCAAATGGTGATAAGACTTCAACAGATAAAATTGGTACACCATTTGGTAAAACTGATAATTTATATTCTGATGATTGTTTATTAAAAGTTAAGAAATCTGGAATTGAAACAACTGAAACTTTTTTACCTGATTCACTTAATTTTTTAGCTGAATTAACTGCTAATTCAACTTCTGATCCAGTGGCAGCAATAATTAAATCTGGGTTAGATCCAGCATCAACTAAAGTATAACCACCTTTAGAAGCTTTTTCAATTGATGAACCTTCTAATTGTGGTAAGTTTTGTCTTGATAATGCTAAAACATGTGGAGTTGAAGTTGATGAAATAGCAGATAAATATGCTGCACTAACTTCATTACCATCAGCTGGTCTCCAAACTGATAAGTTTGGAATAGCTCTGAAATGAGCAACAGTTTCAATAGGTTGATGGGTTGGACCATCTTCACCTAAACCAATTGAATCATGAGTGGCAACCCAAATAACTGGATGACCTGATAAAGCTGATAATCTAACGGCACCAGCAGCATAAGAAACAAAATTTAAGAAAGTACCACCATAAGCTTTGAAATTAGCACCAAAGGCATCAATACCATTCATAATGGCTCCCATACCATGTTCTCTAACACCATATCTAATATATCTACCGGCATAATCACCTAATTTAGTTGATGGAGCTTGGAAATCAACTGATCCTGAAGCTTTAGTTAAATTAGATGGAGTTAAATCAGCTGAACCACCAATTAATTCTGGAATAACTGGATATAAAGCATCTAAAACACCTTCTGATAATTTTCTAGTAGCAACTGGTTTATCACTTGGAGTGAAAGATGGTAATGCCTTTTCCCAACCTTCTGGTAATTTACCATCAATTCTTCTTTGAATTTCTGAACCTAATTCTGGGTATTCCTTTTTATAAGATTCTAAAGTTTCTAACCATTTAGTTTCAATTTCAACAGATTTTGAAACATTTTCTTGATAATAATCCAAAACATCTTTTGGAACAGCGAAAAATTCTTCTGGGTTAAAACCAAATTGAGATTTTAATTGTTTAATATCATCAGCTTTTAATGGAGCCCCATGAACTGAATGAGATCCAGCAGCTAATGAACCAAAACCAATGGTAGTTTTAACTCTGATTAAAGTTGGTTTATCAGTTGATTTTTTAGCTTCTTCAATAGCTTTGGCCATAGCTTCTAAATCAGTGTTACCATCTTCAACTTCTAAGATATTCCAACCATAAGATTTATATCTCATAACAACATCTTCAGTGAATGCAACTTCAGTTGATCCATCAATTGAGATTTTATTATCATCCCAGAAAGCAATCAAGTTGTTTAATTGTAAATGACCAGCAATTGATGAAGCTTCACCTGAAATACCTTCCATAAGACAACCATCACCTAAGAAACAATAAGTATAATTATCAGAAATGGTGAAATTTGGTTTATTATAAGTGGCAGCAAATTGTTTTTGAGCAATGGCTAAACCAACAGCATTACAAATACCTTGACCTAAAGGACCAGTGGTAACTTCAACACCTGGACAATGACCCTTTTCTGGATGACCTGGAGTTTTTGAATTTAATTTTCTAAAACTTTTAACATCTTCTAATGAATAATCATAACCATACAAGTATAACATGGAATATAATAAAGCACAAGCATGACCGTTACTTAAAACGAATCTATCTCTATTTAACCAACTTGGGTTTTTTGGATTGAATTTCATATTTTTGAAAACTACGTGAGCTAATGGTGCTAAACCTAATGGAGCACCTGGATGACCAGAATTTCCAGCATTAACCATATCAACGGCTAAAGTTCTGATGGTAGCAACAGATAATTGATCAATTGATAATGACATCTTTTCAAAGTTTAAAAATCTTCTAATAAATCTAGTAAACAATACAAATTTTTTCTTTTACTGGAAAATTTTGGAAAATTTATTTTGTGGGAGAGCAAAGTGGATTTATATATCAACGGCCACGACATTTAATAATTTGGTATTTTTATTTTCGGCAGTTTTAATGGAAATTGAAAATAATTAATTGACATGGGTCAAGTATAATATAAATACCCCCGCCAACTGCCACCCGCCACTATTAACCCAAGTGATATACACTAGTTTTTTAAGTACACAATGGAAGAGCAATAAGAGAGATAAGATTGTTAGCTAATTTGCATTTGGGGACGTAATTTAATTTTCGTTGGGTTGAGAAAAAAGCGGCAGATTGGCCGAACTCTGTCCGTAACTAATGGCCAGGGACTTAATTTAATAAACTTTCTAACTAACAGTAACATACACTCATGTACACTAATTACTTAGTTATTGATACACTATTACTAATTAACTAAGGAATATACCAATTTTTTATGGTAAAAGGATATGATCCTTGTATGGAATCGAATGTCGGACTTCTCAGTATAGAAAGAATAAGGGCCAAAGTACACCGATCCAACTACGCATCAAAATTTTTATTACGCGTGCTTAAAAGCCTATATATTACAGAGAACAGTGCAGAGAACAGATTATTCTTTTTATTTATTATGCCTTCCCTAATTTACACGAAACGATCCATGTTCCATGAGCCCCATGACCCAACGATCTCACAATCCCACGATCTCACCATTTACCCTTGATAGTCCCTGACCTTTATGGATCTTCAAATGGACTACCGTTATCTCTATCTAACTCCACATCTAAAACGAATGATCCATTACTATCCATTATACTATCAGTTTCTCTACCTGGTTTACCTAAATCAATTAAATCGATCGGTATTTCAGTCATTGAATTGACTTGTTTGACTTTAGCTTCATTTCTTCTTATACTTGTAGCTCTTTGAATTTCTCCAATATCTGAATCAACATCCAGATCATCATCATTATAATCCTGTATACTATTTGTTATATTGCTTAATGTACTATCATTCAATTGACTATCTGTTAAATGATTAGTAGTTACATTCACATTATTCTTATCATCTTTAGTTGTGGTATTATTATTATTATTATTATTATTATTATTATTATTATTATTATTATTATTATTATTATTATTATTATTATTATACAATTCATCATCACTTAACTCTTCATATTCTTCAAATTCATCTTCTTCATCAATTTTATCAACATTAACTAATCTTGGTTGTGCTTTAATAGCTGTCATAGTACTCTTATCAACTAAATTACCATTAGAATCTCTTAATTGATTATCATCATTTTGATAATTTGCTCTCATTATATCACCAATAATTGATGCATTCTCAATAGTATTTAAATCTGAAAATATTGAATCAGTTTCATATGAATAAATTGATTTCGTATTATTTTTAGTTGGTCTAACTGTAACACCTGGTATATAAGCAATTGGTAAAATATTTGATGCATTTGTTGTTGAAATTGTTGTAGCTATAGAATTTCTATTACTTGAATTTGGATCTAAATAAGGTGACATCATTTGTTCATTATTATAATTAATATTAGAATTATTAATCATTTTTTTATTCTTAATTTGTCTTTTACCAATTGGTTTACCTCTAATTTGTCCAACTCTTCTATTACCACCACTACCAATTTTATGTGGTCTTGTAAATGATTCATATGATGATAATCTTTTATTTGTATGAAGATTTGAACCAGAATTAAGTCTTCTTGTTCCTGGTCTATTTGAAGATACTAATGTACCAGAACCTGATGAACCAGCCCCATTCCCATTACTATTAATACCATTCATACCATTCTGATTTGAATTACCACTACCATCATCTGCTAAACTAATATTTTGACTTGAATGATCATTATTTTCAATACTATCATTACTAAAACTTCCCTTATCTTCACCTTCTAATTCATAATCACTTAATGGAATATCTTCATCATCTAAAGTTGGATGTTTTTTCCTCCAAATGAATACATAATATAAAAACCCAACTACTAGTAATCCTACAACACCACCAATAACACCACCAACAATCCCACCAACTGGTGTACTACTCCCTTCCACAACACTTGTCTTTTCACAATAATATTCAGCACACTGACTACATGTTGGACTTCTTAATAAAGTTTCATACCCTTTCCCACAAGTAGGACCTTCAGGTGTGGTGGATGGACAAATCACACAACCATTCGAATCAGTCAGTGTAGCTGACAGTGACAGTTCAGCTCTGATATATAATTCAACAGGATCTGGAGTAAGTGTGGTCATGGAAACAATCATTATGCTTTGGTTACTCGATCCGATACAACTGAGTGAAAATTAAAATTCAGCTCCTATAAACTTTTTTTTCCTCAGATCTAGATCCCTAGCCTATTTTACCCCCTTCGCGATGATGATACACGACGCATTAACTTTCAGTTTCATTTTTATCTGAAACTTTAAAACTTTAACCACAGTTATACTTTCTATCATTGAAATTAAGTGTGATTAGGAGTTAATTAAGAGGTTACGATTATAAGTTTATACCCCCTATTTGAAACAAAAAATATGTAGATTTGGATACAGTGTAAGATTCAGGTACAATATGCAAGTGGAATTATATTTCAAGCGTACTACACTTGATGATTTACTACATCCAAAAGATAAAATTCAATTTGGGTTAAAAAATTTTTTGGAGTGTAAAAGATTATTATCAAATTATTTAAAAGGCAAGAAAAGTTTAGATTAGATTAGTTTGCTTTCCTTGCTACAAATAATTTAGTCCTCTGATAAGTCCACAAATTGATAAACAAGACATATTCCTAAAGGTATAGATAAAACTAGACTACAAGAGAATATAAATATCATTAATATTACCATATATTACAGTAATGTAGATTTAACTCCAGGTTGATGAATGTTTTATAAGTATATTGTAGATATTTCTTTAACCTTTTAACCAGAGAATCCGTTTCTCGAGTTAAACTTTCTCTTATTGATTTACTCACATTCCTTTTACTTATTTACTCTTATTATTAAAAAGTAAAATTAATAGTTTCCAAAATGATAATGTGATAAGATTGAGGTGGTGTATTGCACTAAATTATCTTTCTCAATTTGGTTTCAGATATGGTTCCCTGATAATTAAACAAATTTTCAATACTTTCACTATATTTGTTTCCTTCTTTACATCCACCTTTTGAGACTCCATTAGATAAAACCCAGTTAATAGCTAACTGCCATGGCCATGAACTATTTCATAATAGTTATGAGTCAAAAATATCGATGAAAACACCTAAAATTCCAAGTTTCACCTTTCCCTTTAACCTGGATAAAGAACTATATCTTCTTGTCCTCTTATTCAACAAATTTATTTGAGCCTACTAATTATTTAACTAATAACTGATTATTATAAGAATAGAGTAAATTATATCGTAATTTATTTTAATAATCCTATATAAATCCAGTAAATCTATCAATTGAAGATTCATTAAATTCTATTTCCTTTCTTCTCACTAACCAAGTCTTTTCATAATCAAAATATTTAAAATCATTAGATTTATCATCTTTTAAAATCCATTGTTTTAAATCAATATTATATAACCAATTACGATTAACTAATTCTTTACAACTATTAAATTTTGAATAATTATCACCATAATAAAAACAATAAAATAATGTATCATTATCAAATTTCTTAAATAAATTAAATGAATTCAATTCATACATTGGTTCTTGTGGATAATCAATTGATGATGGATGAACATTAATTGGATTATATTCTCTTGGTTTTTCAGAATCAAATGAATCAGGACAATCGTATAAGGATTTATCTAATTTCTCACTAATTTCACTATAATTCAATGGATTTATTAATCTTTGACTTAATTGTGAAAGTCTTGGAATACTATCTGAGAATGTATCGTTTTCACTTGGTAATGGCATTGATATTGGTGATGAGGTTGAAGATTTAACAAGTCCAGGTGGTGGTCTAGATGGTGATACAAGTGTTGCTTTAGAAATTGATGGGGTTGTAACGTTTGAAGTTGACCCATTACGTGAAATTATAGCCTGTGCCGCTGACGTATTCATTGCTGCTGCTGCTGCTGATGTGGATGCTGCAACGGCTGCTGCAATCGATGGGGTTGGAATTGTTGAATTTTGTGATGACGATGATGATATTGGTGCAGCGGTAGCAGTAGCAGTAGCAGTATTATTTGTGTTGTTATTAGTAGTAGCTGAAACGGCTGCAGCAGTAGCCGCAGGAGTGGCAACGGATGATGTTGAAGGATTAGAAGTGGTTGATGGGATAGGTTGAGAAACAGGAGTTTCAGCCATAAATGCACCAACTGCTTGTGCGATAGTTGTACCACTAGCATAAGCATTTGGAATTTCAACTTTAGCAGGAGTTAATTTCTTCTTCTTTTCTTCCTTTTCCTTTTCTTTTTCAGCTTGGAGTTTATCAGCTTTTTCCTTCTCTGATTTAATCTTTTCAGCTTTTTCATTTTCAATTTTTTGTAATTCTGCCTTTTTCTCAGCTTCTTCTCTTTCAGCTTCTTCTCTTTCTTCCTGTTCTTCCTTTTCTCTATTTAAAGTACCTTGAACATCATGTTCATCACGTAAATTCAAAACATCATAAAATTCATCATAAACTCCTTCATCTTCATCATCTTGATTATTTTCAACATAATATTCTAAATCTTCTTTAATATCATCAATATCATCAGGTTTAATTTCTTCATTTTCCAAACTTCTTAAAACTCGTTCCAATTGAGTTAAATGGAAATTATTCCTTTCAATCATCCCCTTTTTATCTTCAATTTGATTATTTAAACTTGATGCATTTGAAGCTTTAGCCTTTTTTAATTGTGATGTAAGATGATGAACATCTGATTCCAATAATTCATTTTGTTCAGCAAGTTGATCTCTTATATCACTAATATAATTAACTGCTTCTTCTTTCTTTTCTTCATTTGCATCACCAAATCTAGGTAATTTTTTCTTACTACTTAATTCTAAACCTTCATTCGAAAATTGCTTAATTTTAGATATTTTCTCCAAATCTTTAAACCTATCCATTGCATTCTCTATCTTCCCTCTATTCTCCTGTAACAATTTCTTATCTAGTTTAATTGATGAATCACTTAACCATTGTTTTAATTGATCCCTTAATCTTTGTAATTTCTTAATTTCTTTCTTTAAATCAGCTTCAAATTTATCTCTTTGTGTACTTAATTCAGTAGTTAAAGCCTTTTCATAAACATCGTCGAAGAGGGCTAACCCTTCTGCTATCTTTTTATTAGTCTTATCAAATTCTTGTTGTAACTTTCTATTTGACATAATTTGATATTGAGCTTACTTTAAAAATTTTCGACTGCGAACACTTCAATTTCTACACTCTTTTAATACTGTAAATTCTGTATATTCTATATATATTCTAAACTACTCTTTCCTTATCCCATTTCCAACAAAACCTAAGTAGAGACCAAATAAAACCAGTTAAATCTCTTGTTCAAGGAAAACATCAGTAAAATGAGTTAATTGCTTGAAATTATATTCAAAAGCTTTAATACTACTATAATAAGGATCCACAACAATTTTATCTAAATCATCATCTTCTTTCCATTCACCAAATAACAGAATAATAGCTTTTGAATCTTTTGGTTTCATTCCATTTAAACCAATTAAATGACCTTCATCCATCGCCATAATATAATCAAATTTATAAAAATCATCACGTTTGATTTTTTGACTTGAATGATTGATTGGGACTTTGTTCTTATGACATGTCCTAATTGATCTTGAATCTGGATCATCTCCAACATGATATCCTGTTATTCCAAATGAATCAATTACTTCAAATTTTCCTTGTAATCCTGATTGATTTACCTTGTGTTTGAAGATTGCTTCCGCCATTGGCGATCTGCAACTAACCCCTTTGTTAGTCTCCTTATTCAATTGAAATGACCAAATCACCACTTGATCGTGTAGGTGTAGGTGTAGGTTAAGGAAGTACATACATATTACCAGTGCACACAAAAGCTACCGATACCATTGATAAACCCTTCAATCGCGCAAAAAAAAAAAAGCATCTAAAATTTTTCAATGGTTGAAAACAACATTGAATCAATTGCTAAATGTTTAGAAAATTCCTTATTGCCTCAATATGCAAATCAAGCAGAACAAGAGTTGCGCAGTATTGAATTACAAACTGAGTTTGCTATAAATTTATTGAAGCTTATTCTGTCGAATTTACCAAATTCAATCAGGTTATCAGGTGTCATATTTTTAAAAAATCTTATTAAAAGGAAATGGGTTAATGAAAATGGTGAATATTTATTACCAATGGAAGATGTTGGATATTTAAAATTAGAGATCTTGAATATTATGGTATCATTACCAAATAATTTACAAATTCAAATGGGTGAATGTATATCAATTATTGCAGAACTGGATTTCCCACATAATTGGAATAATTTAATTGATGATTTAATTTCCAAATTTAGTGAATCAGATTTTAAAACTAATAAATCTATCTTACTTGTTAGTCATTCAATTTTTAAAAAATGGAGACCATTATTTAGAAGTGATGAATTATTTTTAGAAATTAAAATGGTTTTAGATAAATTTGCTAAACCTTTTATGATGTTATTAAATAAAGTTGATGAATTAATTAATAATTGTCAAGATTTAGATCAATTAAATATTTATTTAGAAAACTTGTTATTATTGGTTCAAATTTATTATGATTTAAATTGTCAAGATATTCCTGAATTTTTTGAAGATAATATGATGGATGGTATGAGAATTATGCATAAATATTTATTATTTGAAAACCCAAAAATAACTAATCCAAATTCTGAAGAAGATGTTGATAATTTAATTAAAATTAAAACTTCAATAATTGAATTAATTAATTTATATTTAACAAGGTACACTGAAATTTTTGAACCATTAATTGAAAATTTTATTACTACAATTTGGCAATTAATTACCAATTTTATAACTAAACAAATTAAATTTGATCTTTTAATTGTTAAATGTTTACAATTTTTAACATCAGTTATTAAGATTTCAAATTATTCAAAATTTTTCAGTAATGAATCATCATTAGAAGAAGTTTTAAATAAAATTATTTTACCAAATATTTTAATTAGAGATAGTGATTTAGAAATGTTTGAAGATGAACCAATTAATTATGTTAGATTCGATATGGAAGGAAGTGAATATGATTCAAGAAGAAAATCCGCAACAGATTTCTTAAGAGAATTAAAAGATGTTAATAATGAATCATTAACAAATATTGTAATGAAATATGTTGGAAATTTCTTAAATGAATCTAAAACAGGTAATGGTAATAATAATTGGCAAAATAAAGATTTAGCAATTTATTTATTTTCATCATTAGCTTCTAAAGGTTCAATAACTAATGTTGGAGTTACATCAACTAATGTTTTAGTTGATGTTGTTAAATTTTTCAGTGAAAATATTGCAAATGATTTATCAAGTGATTTAAATAATAATCATCCAATTTTAATTATGGATTCAATTAAATATATTTTAAATTTTAGAAATCAATTAACTAAAGATCAATTATTATCAATTATGCCAATCTTAGTTAATCATTTAAGTAATTCAAATCCTGTAATTTATACTTATTCATCAATAACAATTGAGAAATTATTAAGTATGACGAATTTTAATTCCAATCATGAAATGATTTTTAATAAATATGATATTCAACCATTTTTAAATGATATTTTAACTAAAATTTTTAAATTAATTGATCCATCAATAGAATCAAGACCAGAAAAATTATCAGAAAATGAATTTTTAATTAAATTAGTTATGAGACTTTTAGATACTTGTAAAGAAGAAGTACCAAAATCTTTTAGATTAGTTATATTAAATCAATTTTTAGAAATAATTAAAATAATTTTTAAAAATCCTTCAAATCCAAAATTTAATCATTATTTATTTGAAATTATTGGTTTAATAATAAAATATGCTGAACCATTAGATATTTCAAATTTAATTAATTCAATTTTACCAGTATTTTTAGTACTTTTAAATGATACTCAAGATTTTATTCCTTATATTTTCCAAATTCTTGCATACCTTTTAGAAAAATTACCACCATCAAGTCAATTACCTGAAGAATTTAAATCATCTTTCCTTAAACCAATTATGTCACCAGATTTATGGCAATACAAGGGGAATATTCCAGGGATTACAAGATTACTTATCGCTATAATTAAATATGATTCTAAAGTTTTCAGTAATAGTGATGAATCAATGACTCCATTATTAGGGATTTTCCAAAAACTTATAGCATCAAAATTAAATGAAATTTATGGATTTGAATTACTTGAAGTTATTTTAATGAATTTTGAATTTAACGTTTTAGAAAAATATTTGAAAACTATTTCAATATTAATATTAACGAGATTGAAAACTTCAAGAACTGAAAAATTCTTGAAAAGGTTTATTGTTTTCGTTTTCACAATTTGTTCAATGTCAAATAGTCCAAGTAATTTAAATAGTGAATTCATAATTAATTTAATTAATTTACCACAATCAGGAGTTTTCGATGGTTTATTAACTAATTTAATTTTACCAAATTTACTTAATTTCGTTAATTTAAGAGATAAAAAAATTATATTAATTGGATTACTGGAATTAGTTAATTCACTGATTTCAATTAATTTGAAAACTTTAGTAATTGAACAAATACTTAAAAATTTTGAAAATTTCCAATCAATAAATAAACAATCTTCAAATTTAATATTTGATACAAATACACCATTAAATGAATTAGATTTAGATACTGGTTCTTTTGGTTCAAATTTTTCAAAATTAGTATCAATTAATCCTGATCCCTTTGATCCTTTAGTTGAAATCAAAAATAATGATCTTAATCAAATTAAATTAATTGTAATGAATAATGTTAAAAAGGCTGACACTGATGCATTAAATAGATTACCACAAGATGTTCAATCCAAATTACAAGAATTAATATAAGCCCATCAAACAAACACAAATACAAATACAAACACACATAAAAGAAAAAAGGGGAGACATAGAGAGGAAAAGAAACCGTAGTTTAAATAAAAGTACATAATATACAAATTTTCTATTATAGAAACTTTACCTTTCATTATCTCATTAATTTACTCAGCAACAACAGTTTCTTGAGTTTTATCTTCTAATTCTTTTAATTTATCTAATCTTTCCTTCTCCGCAATTTCAGCAGCTGTTAAAAACCTACCACCTTGACCTCTTGGTCTTCTCATTGCATGTTTATGTCTTGATTCATGTAAATATGGTTTTCTAGTTCTAGCAATTTTTAAAGTTTCTTCTAATTTGGCTCTTGCTATACGCCTTTTTAAAATCCTATGATACTGTTTAGCATTCACGTAAAACGGCTGTTCTGTTTCTTCTTCACCTCCTTGCGTCGTTACTTGACTTTGACCTTGTCCTTGAGTTCGACTTTGACCTTGACTTTGACCTTGACTTGGTCCTTGTCCATGAACTTGCTGTGATACTTGTTGTGATACTTGACTTTGCACTTGATTTTGATTCTGTGAAACTTGATCCACACCATCGTGTGATTGTTGAACTTTCATCACTGGTGACCCATTACGTGACCCTTGAGGTTGATTACTCGATCCATTTATTTCATTATTACTCTGATACCCATTTGAATTTAAATGATTCATTGATCCTATATTATTAACGTTACCATTACCAATATCATTCATAATCTCATTATTTATACCAGAAATCCCAGAACCTCCCATAGGCAACGGGTTGATCGATCCACTGGGGAGACTCCCATTAATCCCATTATTTATCCCCATATTAATATTCATCAGATTATTATAGTAATTCTCATCTTGATTGTACTGATATTCTGCATTAATCGTACTTGCATTATTTTCACCCTGCGAATTTTCACCAGCATAATATGGACCTCCAACGTTTACATTCACACCATCACCGTAGTAATGGTCATTTACACCTAATGAAGTCATCCTCGAGTTGTTTTTTCGTTTTTAATTTTCTAAAAGTCAGTTACTGAATATGGTATTGTTTATTCACCCTGAAAATTTTTCGTGCTTTTCCGCATCCGGTGTACTTTTTGCGCTACGTTTACGCACTAAAATTTATAGTAATTGGAATTATACTTTGGACCCCTACCCCAGGTTAAAAAGGTTTAGTACCATATAATTACTAATTGTTTATAAGGAGTACCATAATTTGGAAGTTTAATGGAAGATGGAAATGAGGTTGTTATTGGTGGGAGAGATTCAGAAGTTTTAGAGTGGGTTTGAGGAATTTTTAGAGAGTTGCAAAGAGTTACATTTATTATACATTTTTATTACACGTCATCAACAATATCTTGTTGCATTGCAATTCTCTCCAAGAAACTCTTGGAATCATTAAAATTTATAAATTCATTAATATCTACTTCTTCAACGGTACCAATTCCAATATCATAACCATCAATAACATTTGAATTAACTTTTAAACTCATTTCAAGTTTTGGTTTATCTAGTACATCAGTCTTTACCACCAAGTTATTCATTTGAAGATTCGATAGCACATTTGAAGGTTTTTGAATATCTAATTTTTTAAAATCTTGTTTAAATGTGGTGTTTTCTATAGGTTTTTCTATACTCGACGACCCAACCGGCGATCCAATAGGCGAACAAACAGACGACCCAACAGAACTATCAACATCATCATTCTCAGGACTATTCTGACGTCGTATCCTAATCTCTTTACCTTTACTTACCTTCTTCTTATGTTTCAATTCATCGTCACCAAAGTACTTTACGTGACTCATATGTTTATGCATCTCTTTAGTTTTCTCTCGCCATTCACACATTAGTCCCTTATGTTGGCAGTTTTGACAGATGGGGAACAGCAACTCATCACATTTTTTACTTCGTCTCCTACATGTTAAACACCCATTTGATGATCTATTTCGTTTATCAGTCATACTCCATCTGGTAATTTTTTTTTCTAACCGCGCTTAGTTGCAAAAGATCTGATTAGCAGATTTAATTCCATTGTTTTAAATTCGTATAGTGTTATAGAATGATTGGAACGGCTGGAGATGTTGAAGAATTATTAGGGGATGATTACTGAGTGACTGGGGATATCGTGTGAAGTGAAAGGATGAAGTTCAAGAAAGAATTGAAAAAGTGTAGGACGGAAATGGTATTTTAGATGATCTGGCAAATTCCGCTTTTCAAATTAATATCAAATAGATGTTACTGAAATATGTTACTGAATTCTTTCATTGTTTAAATATAAGTTTAGTCTGTATTAGAGTTTAATTTGAGGTTGGGGGTCTTTAATGGGTTTTAAATTGAGATCCAATTGATATGTCTCTTTTAGGAAATCGATAGATAAGGAAGTATTGTCATATACTATGTTTATCCAGACTACTGCTTCTTACTGATTCTCCATACATCAATTAGCCTTAGCTCAACGTAATCTGGTGAAATATGTGTATATATGTAAAGTTTGTTTAAATTTTTAGATCTAAATTGAATATAGATTAAACTATAGATCCATCCTTCATAATTCACCTAACTGATCCTAATAACTATTCCATTATCAACATACTTCGATAACATACCTCAACTTGTAAGATTTCTAAATTTTAATAGTGATCTAATTATAGTATCTAATTATATTGGCTAATTACAGTATTTACATTTCCTAAATTGAGGACCCTGAATTTAGATTAGTAATTAAACATTCCCCAATCCTTAATTGATCTTTTACCCCATACCATCGATCCGATACTCCACCACTTCCACATAACCAAGAGGTCACCATTAATCCATAAAAGATCAAATCTACGATTTAAAATCAGAGAAAGAGGGAAATGGCAGATCTAATTATAATCCCCCATATTTTACATCTCTTTACCTTTCTTAACTCAATTCCAACCACAGACTCTCACGGGAGTTAACAAAAACCGATACTCCTAATGTGATATATACAATAACAATGCAATGAATGGGTGGTATAAGTAATAATAAATGACTAAAACTATGTGGTGTTATGTCATTATCAGCGAAATTTTTTGTTGACCCAACCCTCGAATCCGAACTCAGTGAAAAATAAACGCCAACGAAACACCAGTATAATTAATAAATTTTAAAAGATTTGAATTTTGATCAATTTAGTGAATTTAAATAGGGTGGAAGATTAATATTTGAATATACCTATAGTAGAATTGATAAAATCATAAAGTTTAAAGTGTTGTTAAATATGAGTGAAATTGAAAAATCAAGCGCTGTTGAAACTATTGAAAATAGAATTTATATTGGTAATGTTGATTTCAAAGCAACTGAAGAAGATTTGAAAAGTTTTTTCAATGGATTAGAAGTTATTGAAGTAGATATTCCAAGTAAAACATTAAAATTAGGTAAAAAAAATATTGAAAAACATTTAGGATTTGCATTTATTCAATTTAAAGATAAATTAATAGCTGATGAAGCTATTGAAAAATTTAATGGTAAAGAATTTATGAATCGTAAAATTTATGTTAAAAAGGCTGTCCCACCTCCAACTGAAGAAGAAAAAGCTGTTAAGAATGAATTATTTAAAGCTAAAAAGGCTGAACAAGCTGAAAGATTAAAAGCTAAATCTAAAGCAAAATTAGAAGCTAAAAAAAAAGCTAAAAAGGAATTAAAAGAGAATGGTAAAGTTGAAAAGGATGTTAAAGTTGAAAAAATTGAAAAAGTTGAAAAAGTTGTCAAGGTTGAAGAAAAAGAAAAAGTTGAAAAAATTGAAAAGCCAAAAGAAAAGAAAGAACCAAAATTATCAAAAGATAAAACTGATGAAAAAATTCCTGAAGGTGAAGCATCAAAGGATACTATATTTATTACAAATCTTGATTACAAAGTAAACTACAAGGTCTTGAATACATTATTCAAAGATTTAAAACCTAAATGGATTCATGTACCTACAAGACAAGTACCACCATATTTACTTAAAAGGAATAAAGCTTTAGGTAGACCAATCTTTAATAAAGGTATTGCATTTGTGAAATTTAATAGTGAAGAAAGCCAAGTACAGGCAGTAAAAGAATTTAACGGTAAGGAAATCAATGGTAGAGAAATTATTGTTGATATTGCAGTTGATGCAAGAGTTCCAAAACAAGTTGAAGAAAAGGAAGTTGAAGTTGAAGAATCAAAGTAGGGAGAAAAAAAAATGATGTAAGATGAAAAATTAATATATATCTATATTTATAAAACCTGTATAACCACCCCCCGCCCCACACTTCTCTATCGAGTCTCCCACTTTCTATTGAGTTTCTATATTAAAACTAACTATTGGGAAATTTATATCATTTACAACATTACAATTATAACCAAAATTATTAACTAAACCTCTTAAAATCCCATTTATAAAACTTAAATAAAAATTTAAATAATTTTGAAATTCTGGACTATTAGAATTTAAATTATTAAATAATTTAAAATTATTATCAATTAATATAAAAGTACCTCTATTATTTGTTTTTAAATTATTTATTTGTTTCTTAAATAAAAATTTCCAAAAATCTTTACATATAAATTTCATTATATCTAATAAATTTACTTTTGAATCAATTTTTGTATTTAAATTTGAATTATTTTTTGGATTTGAATTATTTGAATTTGAAGTATTATTTGAATTTGTATTTGAATTATTTTTTACAAAAGTTTCATTTAAATTAAATAAAATTAATTCATTAAATTTATTACCTAATTTAAAACCTAATAGTTCTAATTTTGTATTAATTTGAATAATTGATAAATTTTGAGATTTTGATGATTCAATTGTTGAAGGTATTAGTTCTATAAGTAATAGTTTGAAGAGAGATTCATTGACTTCTTTAGTATCATTATTTTCTATATCAATTTGATTGAAGTTTGTCTCCATCTTGTATTTAGATCAACTGCGAACTTTTTGACATTTTTTATAGGTGTTATGTGAGAAATAGCGAAAAATATAACACATAACGTAGACTGCCCAATTAGGCAACCTCCCACGCTGTGCTCCCGCATTACTTTCTGCTTTATTTTCTGGGAAAATTTGAAAATTTGCGTGGGTCATTCAAAAAATTTCACAAAAAAATAATTTTAATGGGTGGCGAATAAAAGGGAGTTTTTACTGGCAAGTTTTTAATGAGACTTGTAGCAAATTTTACTACCATCTGCCGCCCAGCCAATGGTAGTAAATCTCAGTCCTTGGGGTAAAAAACAAACGCAGAGAGTATGCAATAAAGGTAATTTAAAGTAATTTAAAGTAATCTATTTGTCTAGTAAAATTGTTTAGTGATATAATAACTTATAGTCAAATTATTATATAATATATTGATGAGAAGAGGATTAAGTAATCGCCATCTATAATAAATCTTTAAGATAAGTTTCCACTATTCAGTTTTAAAAAACACACACATATTTAACACATCCTAATTTTTTTTTTATTAACCGCTCTCTCTCTCTCTCTCTCTCTTCTTTTGCATAACATTTTGTATTTCCCTTAGAAAATCATCAAAACTTTCAGGTTTCGCACACTTTTAAAATTCGCACTATAATTTTTTTCTTTTAATTTAACCAGCTTAATAAACATAAGGATAAAATAATAAATTATTTTAAATTACTTTTATCATATATCATATATTAATAAGATATTTAGTTTCCCATATAAGAAGTAATTTAGACAGTGAATAGTCTAAGAATATTAATTAATACCCGTTAATTTTAATCATATTTTAAGAATACTCGCGCTTTTTTTTGTTTTGTAACTTAGGACCCATAGAGAGGATTTTAGGGTTTACAAGACTAGGTTTTTTATAAATACATAGACCCCATTTAAATAACTAGTTGGAGCTTTCCACAATATATTATTTTGACTTAAAAGAGTTCTTGTTCTTGACTCGGGTGGTGAAAGAGTTCAATTTTTTTTTTAAAAGAGAGAGTAGAGCGTACAGGAGTTACAAGAGTACAAAGAGTACAAAGAGTACAAAGAGACGTGATTTTTTTTTTAGCATAGAACTTCCAAAATGTCAGATAATTTTATACTGTTGACGAGTCCAAATTTACCAAATGGTTCATTTCCTCATTCAAATGGTATGACAAATGGTATGACAAATGGTATGACAAATGGTATGACAAATGGTATGACAAATGGTTCAATCAATGGTTCAATAAATTCAAATGGTTCAAATAGTTCTATAAATGGTTCAACTTCAAATTTACCAAGTCAAATAAGTCAACCAAATCTACAGAGTTTAAATACTAATTTAAATTTAAATTCAAATTCCAATAATTCCAATAATTCAAATTCAAATTCTGCATCTTCATCAGGTCCAAATTCTGGTAATTCTTCAAGTTTTGATAATTCAATTAATAAATTAAATCTGATTCCTACATCATCATCATCTTCAAATAATCCTTTACATAATTATCAAAATATTCAAGGAATTCAACCAATTCAAGGAGGTGGTATTCAAGGAATTCAAGGAATTTCAAATATTCAACCAATTCAACCAATTCAACCAATTCATGGTATTCAAGGTATTCAAGGTATTCCATCGAATATTTCATCAAATCATTTAAATTTAAATTATCCAATATCATCAATTAATCCATTAATTGAAAAAGATTCTTCAAAACCATTTATTTTAAAAATTTCAAATTTACCAAAAGATTTATCAACCAGAGAATCAACTCTAATATTTTCATTAGTTATTGATGAAATTTTAAAAATTGAATTAAAAAATGAATTAGAAAATCCAATTATTTTTGCATATTTTAAAAATTTTAATACTTGTTTTACAACTTTTAAATTATTAAATAAAAAATATTTATTTAATGAATTACCAATTAATGTTGAAATTGAAGATTATAATGAATTAAATAATTTAAAAAATTATTCAAATTCAATTAATTTACCAATTAATTCTTCTTCATCTTCAAATCCTTTAAATTCATCAAATCAATCAAATAATAATCATAATTCAAGTACTGGTAGTACAAGTACAAATGGTTCAATTAGTGGACCAATTGGTCCAATCAGTGGTTCTATTAATGGCTCTTCAATAAATGGATCAATTGGTGGACCAGTAAATGGTTCAACAAATGGTTCAGTATCAGGTCCATCAAATAATAGATCAAGATTTATATTTAATGATCCATTTAATAATGAAGTTGATTTAAATATTAATAATTTAAATTTAAATAATATTAATATTCCACCAAATAACTTTAATTGGCCTGAATCTCAACCACAAACTCCATCAAGTAATTTAAATTTTGATTGGCAACAACAGCAACAAAATGTACAATCACAACCACAACAAGGTTCACAAAGTGCAAATCCACTGCATCCACTGCATCCACTGCAACAGCAGCAACAAAATTCAAATTCAAATTCAAGTTCAAATTCAAATCAATCTCAATCACAAAATCAATCACAATCACAATCACAATCACAACAGAATTTGGATAGTAAAAATAGAAGAACATCATCAGCATTTTTCCAATCAAATTTTTCAAATAATATTTTAAATAATTCATTTTTAAATAATTATCCTTTAATGTCTAATCAACCCCAACTGGCACCAGCATTACAACAATCTCAACCTAATCAAAATCAACCAAATCAACAACAACCACAACAACAATCCCAACAGCATATCCAACATGTCCAACAAGGACCATCATCTCAATCTCAATCCCAAGATCCAATTAACCCTATAACTTCCCCACTTACTCAAAATCAACCACCAATTCAACCTCAACAAGTACCACCTCAGTCCCAATCTCAATCTCAATCTCAATCCCAATCCCAATCCCAATCTCAATCCCAATCTCAATCCCAATCCCAATCCCAATCTCAATCACAATCACAACAACCTCAATCATCACATCAATCACCTGAATCTCAAGAAAGTGGATCAAATGTTACTAGTCCAATTGAACAATCTTCAAATTTAGGTAGAAAAGATATACCAGATTTATCATTACTTGCAAGAGTTCCACCACCTGCTAATCCAGCTGATCAAAATCCTCCATGTAATACTTTATATGTTGGGAATTTACCACCTGATGCCACAGAACAAGAATTACGTAATTTATTTAGTCCACAAAGAGGATTTAGAAGATTATCATTTAGGACAAAAACTACAAATTCATCAAATTCAACTCATGGACCAATGTGTTTTGTTGAATTTGAAGATGTTGCTCATGCCACAAAAGCATTAGCTGATTTATATGGTAGAATTTTACCAAGATCAAATGGTTCAAATGGTAAAGGTGGAATTAGATTATCTTTTTCTAAAAATCCATTAGGTGTTAGAGGTCCACAAAGAAGATCAACTGGTGGTAATCAAGTGAATGGATTTGGTTATAATAATTACCATATTAAACAGTAATTCTGTAATTTTTACTTGTACTTGAATTTGGTGAGGGATAAATATGTCATTTGTCATATTCATATTCATATTCATTTTTATTTTTATTTTTATTTTTATTTTTACTTTTATTTTATCATAACCTCTAAGGGGGGGAAATCATTTTCATTGTTATCATTAGTTTTATTTCATATTATTGGATTTTATTGTATTTTATTTTAGCATCCTGGAGAAACATGTAGTTTAGTGTAATTTAGATGTATATCTGTATTATTTATCCTATCTCTCCTCTCCTCTTCTTTACCTCTTACCTTACCTCTTACTTTACCTCTTACTTTACCTCTTACTTGACTGAACTAAGAGTAAGAGTAAGAGTAAGTATATATACGTTGAATTAACCTCTGTAAATAAATGAATTTGAATAACCATTACTTTTTCGTTATTTCCACCAAATGAAAGATTATAATTAACAGTCTTATAGATTTAAACTTATTTATAATGATAACTTTACGATTTATAAAGACTAACTTCACGATAATTTTAAAAATGATTTAACGATAAAATATAGAAGATGTGAAAGTAGAAGAGTAGATGAGTAGAGTGTAGAGGAGAAAAATAATAGAAACATTTAATAAAAAAGGACCAGCCTACCGAATTGAACGATGTAAAAACATCAAAATACCACAAAAAGTACAAAAAATAAAGAAAAATACACTAATAAACAGAAAAATAAATCTAAAACCAAGTATACTTAAAATCAAGTATGAATAAGTAAATCATCATAATCATCAAAAACTATAGATTGATCTTTATAATCATCTCTAAAATGATCATTAATTGAATCAAATTCATAATCATCATCTTTATGATAAAAATAATAATTCCCATTCCTATTATCATTTGGTAAAGGACTATCATTACTTGATGATGAAATTTCGGAACCTAAAAGTAAATCTACAACCAGTGAGTTTTCATCATCTGAGAATCCAACACTATAATCATCATCTTCTAATTTAACTTTAATTTCTTCGAATTTTAATTCAGCTTTTGAAACAGGTTTAATATGTTCAGATTCAATTGGTTCAGGTTCAACAAGTTTAGTAAGTTCAGATTGAGTATGTTTAGGTTCAACAGGTTTAGTAGTTTTAACACCAGATAAATTTTGAATTGAAAGGTAATAATTTGTTTCAGTTTTAACTTGAGTAACTAAAGGTATTTCACAAGTTGGATACTTCAAGATACTTTCTTGATCTAAAGAATTAGGAATCAAAGGATTCCTAATAATTTGTTTAGTTCTGGAAGTTTTAGAAGTTTTTGAATATTTTTTAGTAGTTTTGGTTGTTTTTGAATTTTTTGAATTTTTTGTAGGTTTTTCTTTTTTTCTAGGTTCTTCATCTTCACTTTCAGTAACATCACCTCCTTGATCTTCTTCATCATCATAATTACCACCTTGTTCATCATCTTTTCCATCCTCTTCTTTATCTTCCTCTTCATCCTCCTCCTCCTCCTCTTCCTCCTCCTCCTCTTCCTCCTCCTCCTCCTCCTCATCCTCTTCTTCTTCAGAACTTTCTTCATCTTCAATTTCTTCTTTAGTAACTCTCCGTCTTTTAACAGTTCTAGGTCTACCAATTTTTTTCTTATAATTAAAATCAGCATTTCTACCATTTGGGAATGTCAGATTATAATCTTCTTCAGAATCAGAATTTAATAATCTTTTATTATTACCACCTCTATTTGATCTTTTATTTAATTTTATAACTGAACTAATTGATTGTCTTGATCTAAAAGGTTGACCAATCCCCTTTGATTTAGTTAAAAAATCATTACCTTCAACTTCATCAATACTAAAACCTAAATTAAAAACTTTATAATTAACTTCATTAAATTTTAAATATTTAGTTAATAAATTTTCAATATAACTAACAGGTAATAAAGTAAAATTATTTTTAAATTTAATTGGTAAATCTAATTCATTAAATAATTCCAGATTTTCAAAAATTCCATAATTAAAAATCCAACGTTCATAAAGTGCAATATAAAAAATTTCATAAATAATTCCATTAATATATGATACATTAGTTGTTAAATTTTGTTTAATAGTTTGAATTGAAATCAGTTGTCTTAAAGAAAGTAAATTAGCTGGTTCATATCTAATAAGATTAATTAATAAAGCAATTCTATCATCTCTACTTAAATGATCTGGTTCAATATGTTCAACACCAATTGGCCACCAAGGTGGTTTATTATTTGATTTATAAGGATATTTAGCTTGTTTAGCTGGACAAATGATTTTAATCCAATCTTTAGCAAATGTTTTGCATGAAACTTGACTACTTGCTAAAAATAAATCTTTATATTGAGCTTCTAAAATATTTAAACATTCTTGATTATTTTCAAGTTTAATAAAATAATAATCTTTAAGGAATGGTTTAATATCTAAAAATAATGATTGTGTAATCTCAGAATTATTAATTACATCTTTAAGTAATTTTTTTTGATTCTTGGAAAGATGAATAGTTGAAATGAAATTGTATTTATTCATATCTTGAATGATTGAAATTTTTTGAACCATTTTTTGAACCATTTTGAGTTTATACCTTTTTTATACCAGAAGAAAAGGAATTACCAGATCAAATATTGCCAAAAAAATTGAAAAAAATTGAAAAGATTGAAATAAGCAGTAAAATTGTTTGAAAAATTGTACCAAAAAGGACAAAAAGGGCAAAAAGGACAAAAAGACCAAAAAGACCAAAAGAATATGACTTAATAAACCAATTAAGTACAAAGTGAATGTGTAAGTAAATGTAAAAAAAAAGTGAAAGTGTGTGACAGTGTTAAAGTGTTAAAAAAATTGAAAATATTTTTGTTGCAAAAAAATTGTTAAAGTGGTACAGTCTTTGCAAAATCTGAAACAAATGGGGGTTGGTTTGACGAGATGTAATTTATTAATGGTAAACAGTGGGAGTGTTCTTCTTCGGGAAGTGGGTAATTATTTTATGATAAAAGGGAATTCCCATCTCCTTTTATCATAAAACTTTTTAATTCACCATTATCTGTAAGAATTATTGTTATCTTAATATATTAATGGTTATCTCTGTAATTGTCGCTTCCCAATTATTAGTACAAAATTATTTTCTCACACCAATTTTGGCACAATTTTTGCACAGCAAAAACAATTTTATGGGTAGAAAGAGACCCTTTTATTCTATTTAATCTTAGATAGAAATTAGAATATATAAGATATCATTTTACATATCCATGTGAAGATATTCTTTAGAGTGAGATGGTTCTAATGATGCAATTTTTATATCAACAACATATAATAAAATATTGTTTAAATTACATAAATTTATAGGAAAACTCTCATTAGTGTGTTTTAATATTTTTACACACTGACATTTAACAACTGATATTTAACAGATTTTTTAACCAATAAATTATCAAGGCAATTAAGACCCCATTCAGTAGTAATAATAGTAGTAATAATAGTAGTATGCAAGTAGCGTATGCAAGAGTTGAATTACCACTTCCCCTAATTACGGAGATATAAATATTATCTCTATTATTATTATCTAACTATATCTATAAAAACTATAAAACTTAGGAGTGAGAAATGGAATTAGAATGGAATTAGAATGGAATTGTAAAGGAATTAGAATGGAATTGTAAAAGGTATGGAAATATGTCAATTGAAGGGGGTCCTTAAGTAATTAACTCATGGAACGTCATATTATTTTTCTTTAATTCAGGGTTCTTATATCTTATAACATTTAAATATTTAAATATTTGAGATTCTTTATCTTTTTTATCTTCCTTTTTGTCTTCTTCTTCCTCAAGATAATCTAAATAAATTTTCAAAAAAATTTGGAAATCTTCTTTACTCAGTAAAAGACTGGATTCATCATATATTGTATTTGATAACATTTCAATTCTTCCCCAATTATCCCATCCACGAGGTATACTTAATAATTCATTATTATAAATTGGATTTAAAAATTCATTTTGTTTTAATATTTGATAAATTGATGTTGATTCATTTACTATAAATGATCCACCATGTAATAATGTGATAAATCTTAAGATTTGTTGTAATTTAATTGATTCCAAATTAATTAAATCAATTTTATTTAATTGAATTATAATTCTATTATTTAATGGATAATCACAACTCCCATTAATTATTTCACTATTAAATTTTTTTGATTCATTTATAAATTCATCTTTAATCCGTTGTTTTTTAATTAAATCATTAAAACTAAATAAATATTTAAGAATTGGTAAAAATGTATTATAATTATAAAATTTTATAATTATTATTGAATCTTTATCAATTATCAGTTTTAAAAATTCTTTAGAAATTTCAAGTCCATTAATATAATATATTTCATAATTCAGTTCAACTGAATATTTGATCAGATACAGTTCATTCAGTATTACTATCACTAATTGTTTATTAGGCTTATTATTTGTAAATATTGTCATCTTTCTTATAACCACTCTTCTTTATACACATACACTATAGTAGTAGTAGTAAACACACACTCGCGAAATTGGAAAAATAGTTCTATACAGAAGAAACCTATCAATAGTTAAGTAGAGATGGCAAGAGAAGAGGATTTCCTTGATGAAAAGACTGAAAATCTTGTCATGGACATCTTCGATGCCAAGACTACAGTCCACGCTGAAGATGCGATTGATTATGAAGATGAAGATGAATTAGCTGATGAAGAAATAAATATCGATCCTCAACCATCAATATTTGATCAATCATCTGAAGAACTACGATTACAAAAGGAAGCTGATGATGATTTCAATAATTTGTTTGATGATGGTGATGATGATGATAATAATAATAACAATCTAGATGGCAATCATAATGTTGGCATGGTTGGTATGGGTGGGTTAGGTGATGAAGATGATGAAAATAATCCATTACTTGGAGGTCACCTAGATTTAAATAATTTAAATGATGTAGATGATATGAATTTAGATGAAATGTATGGGGATGAAGAACCTAAAGAGGAATCAAATAAGAAAAGAAAATTACAACAAGAGAAATTAATTAGTAAACGACAAAAACTTTTAAAATTAGTTTCAATAATGGAATCAAGACAAATTAAAAGGAATTTAAAATATCATTACCCTGATTTTAGTCCTTGGAAACCATTTAATAATCATAAATTATTCCTTTCGGAACCTAAATTTTATACATTCCAAGTCCCACCAATTGTTTTAAAACCTAAAAGTTTGGTACCGAAAATTTCATTAGAAGTTGAAATTGATCAAAAAAGATTATTTAAAACTGGTAAAATCCCACCACCTCCTAGTTCACTGAGTACTGCTACATCATCAATTGGTGGGTCAGGGTCAGGGTCAGGGTCAGGGTCACAAATCACTTATATAAATGAAAATGATTTGAAAATTATTGATCAAATTAGACATTTTGCAAGTATCAAAATTAAAGAAACTGTACCATTACCATATTTTAAAAATTTCGGACAAGATGATAAATTTCAAAAATTTGATAAAGAATTGATTTTAGCTCTGGCTGATTGGGATGATGAAAAAATCTTAAATGGTGAAAATGTAATAAGTAATAAATTAATGGAAAGTTTAATTGATCAAAATGATGATAATGATGAAGATCAAGATGAATTTGAAGAAGATGAAAATATATTCAATGGAACTTTAAATACTGATAAGATTAAATTAGATATGAATGATACTAATTTATTATTTGAAAAGGCAAAACCTCCAGCCAAAATTAATAATTCATTAATCCCAATAACTGATAAATTACTTAATTCACGTTTTAATTTCTCAAATGATAAACAATATGAAATTTTCCAATCGAATTATAACGTTAAAGTTAGATCACAAATTAGTAATTTAAATATCGAACATTCTGTACCTGCTTTAAGACTTCAAAATCCATTTTATAAAGTTAGATTAACTAAACTGCAATCTAGGAATTTCCATAGACCTAAATTTAATCCTAAAGTTGGACTTACTGTGAATTTCTCCAAAATTAAGTTTAGGAAACGTAAAAAGGATAGAGGTAAAACTGCCAAAGAAATCTTCCAGAAAACTCTGGATTTAACTATTGGTGATAATTCAACTTTTATCGGTATGGAATATTCAGAAGAGTACCCAATGATTCTTTCGAATTATGGGATGGGATCCAAATTAATCAATTATTACCGTAGAACAAGACCAGACGATAACAACCGTCCGAAGAATCTGATTGGTGAAACCCATGTGTTGGGTGTAGAAGATAGATCCCCATTTTGGAATTATGGTCATGTTGAGAAGGGTACCGTTGTGCCAACTTTATATAATAATATGATTCGTGCACCTGTTTTCAAACAAGATATTAAACTGACTGATTTTGTATTGATTCGTTCACAAGGTGGTCAACAACAAGGTGGTCCATCCACTGGGGGTAGTTCATCATCACATCATGCGAGATATTATTTAAAGAAACTAGATCATTTATTCAATGTAGGTCATATTTTACCTAGTGTTGAAGTCCCAGCTCCACAAAGTAGGAAAGTTACAAATACTTCTAAAAACAGATTGAAGATGATTGTTTATCGTACTATGAATAAGAATGGTAAACCAAGAATATCAGTTAAAGATATCTCCCATTATTTTCCTGATCAAAATGATATGCAAAATCGTCAAAGATTAAAAGAATTCATGGAATATCAAAGACTGGGTGAAGATCAAGGTTTTTGGAAAATTAAAGTTGGTGAAATCGTACCGGATGAAGAAACTATAAGACAAATGATAACTCCTGAAGATGTAACTTTACTCGACTCAATGCAATCAAGTAACCAACATTTAAACGATTTAACTATCTTATTGAATGAAGAGCAAGAGAAGAAGAAACAGAAAATTCAAGAATTAGGTGCTGGTCCAGCCGCACAACCAAATAGAGGGAAAGAAACTGATGAAGAAGCTAGAGAACGTAGAAAGAGGGAGAAGATCTTGGAAATGGAGGAAGGGATCGATGAACAACTTACAAGTTGGGGACTTTCAAGGAATTTCGTGTTATCTAATCAAACTAAGTCGATGTTACAATTAAGTGGTGAAGGAGACCCGACTGGGATTGGGATTGGATTTTCATTTTTGAAAACATCACTGAAAACTGCGTTCACTCCAATGTTCCCACCTCCAAAGGAAAACGTCCCCAAGTCAAGTCAAGCAGCTTATCAACAACGATTATACGATAATGAAGTCACTAGAATTTGGAACGCTCAAAAAAAATCATTAAGTAATAATGAAACCAATTTGAACCAGATTTACCAGAAATATAAACCTGTGAATCATAATAATTATTTATACAAGAAGTACCAAGAATCCAACACTGATTTAACCAAATCAGGGAAAGTTTTGAGAATTAGTAGGAGGATTAAAGATGAGAATGGGATTCTACAACGTAAAGTAGAAATTATAAAGGATCCAAGAATTATAAAAGCGTATATGAAACGTAAGAAGGAGATGGAGGATACATTGATTAAATCAGCTAATTTGGAAGATATTGTACCAACTGATGATGCTCAATTAAATGAATTACGTAGGAAAGCATTACAGAAACGTCTTGCGAACGCTGAAAGACAAATTAAACAACATAAACCGAAAAGATCAATTTCTTCAAATACATTAAACCTTACATCCAAGGAGGAACCAAAAGACTTAAAATTAAACTTAAACTTAAACTTAAACTTAAACTTAAACTCAAATCAAAACGTAAATAGTGACATGCAAAGTCAAAGCCAAAGTTCAAGTGGAAGTGTAAAAAATGAAGGTACAAAAAGAGGTGTGGGTAAAGGTAACTCAACCGCTAGAAAATGTACAAATTGTGGAGCAGTGGGTCATATTAAGACTAATAAATCTTGTCCATTATTTAATCAAACACAAGGTGGCACAATAGATATATAGGTATAAACAAATCTCCTGTCACAAATACCTCTCTCCACTTCTCATCTCATCTTGAAATCCAGCCGCTGCATTCAAAGTATCGTCAAATTTCAAACTCATCACACAAACAAAACCGTTAAGTCTGTTGTCATATCACGTTCTCCCACACTCAAACTACCCGAGCCAATATACCTACCTCATCTCATCTCAACTTACATACCATCTAAGTATAGACTCCGATACTTGTCGTACCAAAACATGACAGGCTATTTTAACAGTGATGCGACCCTTAATTCTGCCGGGAACGGCATGACCCAAATACCGATGCTAAGGCTATTACACCCACCATATAGAAACTCCAAAATATTTACCCACATATACTAACGATCACCACCTTTGCATCTACAGATGAAACATCAAGGGATAAAACACATCTAAGTACCCCTAAGACTTTCCCATCTTTTCCACTCTCAGAACTTTCGACTTCAGAAATCTTAACCGAGCGGCGTATACTCCAAGTTTCGCCCCTCTTTGACATAAATTATTATGTTTTGACAGTAGCCATGCAGTAGACGCATTTTGGACGCCGTGTCGTGCGCGCGAACCTCATAATTTATCCGATTTAGGATGGACCCCATCGCAAATCAAAAATCCACAGTAAAAAAATTATGTGTGGTAATTGCCTCAGTTTCACGTAAGGGAAAGTTATAACTCAAATTTCAGTTTTTTCTTAAAAATACATTTTTTAGTTAGATGAATTTCGTAGTTTATACGATCTGGATTTAGATTGTCCAACCCGTCCCCCTACATAAAATCACAAGTTTAATGCATGATTATCTGTGACTTTAGATAGTAAGGTCAAGTGTAAAGGAGTTTTCCAATCGGCAGTAATTGAGAATTTTTCTAGAGCCACTCAAGGGGGTAGCTCCCCTTTTTTGGATTCTTCACTTGCTGGAGCGACTTTTTCCTCTAAAAACGCAATCAGGTCAGTATAATCCAAATACTAGACCTTATAAACTTTAAATTCTTACCTCCATATTTAAACGTACATTCCCCCAGAGGGTCAGAGGAACAAGAGGTTATGATTATAATCGTGGTATTGTAATATTACGAACCCCCATTCCTCAATTAATTCAATGAATTAAAACAGACTACCGTATTGTCAGTAAAAATAAGCGACTTATTATCAAAAATTGTACCATTTCTAAATAATACAAAGCACGAGAGAACCTTCCAATCTAAATAATAAGTTATTTCCTATTTCCATGGCGATATTCAACATCAACGATCTCCAAGACTAAAGGGCTATAATTGAAGATCGAAAGTTAGGTAACTGGCGATTTAGATATTTTTGTCAAGATACTTTATATGTTTCCTATTTTCTTGAAATTAGAAACAACATTCTTGATAATTAAACCAATAAACCCGCTTTATTCCACAGACTAGGATTTGTAAGTATCGTATCATTTTGGTGTCCTCCATCTATACGATACCATACAATTTTGCACTCTAAACACCTAGTTTCCCCATTGACTTCATTTAGTTACCTTCAAGATAGTTTTCTTAACTAAGTTAAAAAATACCGAGGTGCCATTTCCTTGATATATTTTGGGGATTCAATTACACGAATGGAATAACTCCTTGTACATAAAAATTTTGATCTTGGTTGGCTAAATGAATCAAAAGTTTAAAATCTTTCATTCAACGATGGACCGATTCAAGCTATATAATAAACCCTACTACCCAAGACGGCTGATTAATCAATTCCTACCCAACCTTATTCTAATTCAAAGTTCAAACTCCTAGGTTAAAAATAGAAGAGAATTATAGGCAAAAGAGACGAGAAAAACTCATATACTAACAATATATTAAACGAACAAACTATCCTTACAAAACAACGAACCCAAAACATACACCTAACACATGAATTTATAAACTCTATTGTACCAAGGCAATTGAGCAATTGCTTGTCTTTCATCAGCCAAATCTTGTTTTAAGAATTCGATATCAACTTCTCTTCTACCGATATCAAGATCGATATCTTCTAATGGAATGTATAATTGGTTCCATGTTCTGGTATAAGTCTTGTGACCGATCCACATCACAATCATCAATGGTAACGATAAACAGTATTCGAAGAATGTTTCGGCGTTTGGACTACCCCAAACTGGACTAATTGAAATGTATAATTCACAAGCAATGAAGAATATAATCATCACCATACCAATGTAAGAACCAATGATACCTGTTTGAGATGGGAAGATTAATTCATCAAGGGATCTATTTTTTAAGCTCATAGCCCATCTAAATCTAACATGAGTTAAGAAAACGGCAAACCAAGTGAAGAATGCAGATAATGAACAAACTGAGAAGAACCAAGTGAAAACAGTAGATTGGTTTTGATTGACGACTAAGAATCCTAATAATCCGAATAAATTAGTGATCATAATAGCGACTAATGGTCTACCTTCTCTATCAATATATCCGAAAACTTTTGGAATTAAATTTTGTGCAGCTAATGATGCAATGGTTCTTGAACAACCATAAACTGATGAATTACCAACTGAGATAACGGCAATTAAAATAACGGCATTCATTATATGTGGTAAAACATTGATTCCTGCATTATTAATAGCAATAACGAATGGGGAAGCACTAATATCTTCACTAGTGGCACCATTTAATAATCTTGGATCAGTGTATGGAACTAAACAACCAATAACGATGGAAGTTAAGAAATAGAAAATGAAAATTCTCCAGAAAACTTGTTTAATAGCTCTTGGTAAAGATTTTCTAACATTTTCAGTTTCAGCGGCAGCTAATGAAGCCATTTCAATACCACCAAAACTGAAACAAGCACTAATTAAAGCTTGACCGAAACCTTTAAAACCTTGGTTGAAAGAACCTGGATCATGCCAATATTTACCACCTAAGTAACCTTCTTGTCCAACACCACAAATAATACAAATACCTAAAATAATAAATCCAATAACGGCAATGATTTTAATACTCGATAATAAAAATTCAGCTTCACCATATCCTTTAACACCAAACATATTAATACTGATAATGATAACGTAGAAAATAGCGACCCAAACAGCAGGATTAATTGAAGTATTCCAAAATTGAACAGTAATAGAACAAGCAATTAATTCTGATGGGAATGAAACAAGCCATGAACAAGCATATAAAATACCAACAACGAAACCCCAACTTGGATCAATAAATCTAGTGAAATAAGCAGTGAAAGCACCTGAAACTGGGAATTGACAAGCTAATTCACCAAGTGCATTCATAACTAAGTACATCGATAAACCAACTAATGAATAAGCTAATAATAAATTACCTGGACCGAATGATAATGCATAACCGTTACCAATGAATAAACCAGTACCGATACTACCACCTAAAGCAATCATTTGAATATGACGAGGTTTTAATCTTCTAGATAATGGATGCTTAGCAGTTGCATAAATGGATTTTTCTAAATCAGTCATTTCAGACGTATCATATCCATCATCTTTTAAATCGATTCTTTTGAACCCGTCAACGAATCTAAGGAATGGATTTGGTTCATAAGATTCATAAGATTCATAATCATCTGAATGAGTACTTGCGTCATCATTATAGTCATTATATGATGATTCTTTCAGATGCAAATTGTCAGTTGGATTTTCTGGCATAAGTCCTGACATTTTTCCTTTCTATTCTATTATATTATTTTATTTTATTGTTTTTGAACCCACTTGAAATTTAAAGTAGGGAATTAATGAATATTTATAAAACTGTGTAAAAAAAATATATAAATACGGGTATGATTTTTTATTTTATTGCTTTTTAGATTTTCAACTTTTTTTTTCTTTTGGTTAGGAATTGAAAACTGGACGAAACTCAGTTTTAAAAATCTAACGGTAATTTTAAGTTATAGGAAAAATCCTTGTAAAGCCTCACCTAGAAGTTTAAAAAGTAAATTAACTAGAACGTGAAAAAGATTGAAACTGTAATCAAGGAAAAGTTTTCAGTTGAGTTTCTAAGGGATGGGAAATATCAGTTATTTAAATTACTGGAATTTTAAGAAAAACTTGTAAGGCTTGTGGTATTTTTCCAGTTTTGGTTGTCTAAAACCCATCTCTTTAAAAAATTAGATTTCCAGTTGCAAAAAAAAAAGAAACAAAAATATTTAATCCATAAATAGCATATTGTGTGCCTCTTGCATATTGTGTTGCGCGACCTGCATCTCTTTGTTACCGCGACATGTGCATTGTTTCAAACATTGTAATTTAATCAGTTTAAGTAACTGATAACATTTTAACAAACAGATAAATATTTTAATTTAACTGAATTTGGTATAATTAATTATTTAAACCCTTTAATAATCTCCTAAATATTATATTCCTATTTTAGGACGTGAATTTAACTTTATTAGGAAGATATTAAGGGATCAAATAAATTAATCATTTTACTTATAATCTTTAATTATTTATCTTATTTAGTATATAATTTAATCTTTAAACTCCTTAACTTCGTAAATGTTTTAATTAAACTACTTTATTGGTATAAATTAATCCTAATAATAACAACCAATTAATACAAATTAGGATAGAATGTAGGTAATTAAACTTAAACTCTTTTAAATTATAGATTTTAAACGCATGGGACTTAAATTTTACCTATACAAATTTACCTTAAAATTCACAGGGTTGAGAATGTTTACTATTGTTCAGAATATTTAAAAATACTTAAAGTGAAAAGAGATTCGTAAAAAACAAAAATATAAAGTCAATTATATTAACTAAATAAGAAATGACTACCTAATATGCTTCCATGATACAATTATTTAAAAACCTTACAATATTGGTTTTCTAACATCTCTTGGTTCTAATATCCTTACTTGAGCGTATTTTGGATCAGCTTGAACATAAATTTTTTTCATGGCTGAATTGTCATAGTAATATTGCAGCATATAGTAAACGGCGACAGCATAACAAGTACCTCCGATAAGGGCAACTCTTGGTGGTGTAAATTTGAACATTTGAATATTTATTAGTGTGGTAATTAGTTTTTGTTTTCCTTAGAATGAAGAAGTGATGAATTAGAAGGGGAATATGGGTAGGTTTTTATACGATCATATTTCCAAATGGTGGTCAGTTTTTTTGTGTTTTTTTACATCGTTATAGATTGTGTGGTTTTGGAGTGGTGTTACTTTTGATGGTACCACAAATCATGAGATTTTAACTTTTTCTCACTAATTATTTTCCCTCACTCACACAATCTCACTCTAGTGAAACTTTGAAATCGGAACAAATCATAAAATCAGAAAATCAGATGGTTACTATTATCTACCTTGATTATATCACATCAAGTCATCTGACTCGGACTACGATGTTTAAACTCCTTAAAAAACTTTTTTTAAACCCTCTTCTCAAATCAGTACATTCTAAACCCATCATTTGTGAAAATTGGTAAAAATTGACCTAATATTAACATTGGAATATCAAATATATCCCTCTTAACAGTCCAAACTGAACAAAATTCAATAAATTCCCCATTAGGTTTAATCAATTTCAATTTCGTGTTAATTGTAGAATGTAAATTCCCAACAGCAATTGACTTAAATAATTTAAAATAATTCACAATACTTTCATCATCATACATTAGTTCCATTATAAATGTTCTTTTACTTAAAATATCCTTCATATCCAAACCCAACAAACTAATCAATTCCTTCGAAATAGAAACAATTTCACCTGTACGTCTCCAAATGATAGTCGGGCTACTATTCAAATTACTCAATTTTTCAATATCGATCAACGATCTTTGGAAAGTCATCTCCAAAAACAGCAAGTCCCACGGCTTGTACAAGTTTTTATGGGCCAGAATGAAAGTGGGCCTATAACTAGCGATCAACCTAAGAATATCAAGGAAATTAGAACGTTTTTGAATTTTTTCATTTTCACTTAAATTCTTACCAGAAAATCGTTTCTTTAAAAAATATGTTAACGAATGATACGAACTTGGATAATCATAATCCACAACATTATTCTGGTAAACATCCCGAACATTCTGGTACACTTGATGACTTACCATTGGACTAACATACCCTCTATACCCACTAGATGGACTGAAATGTGTATTAATATCATTCCCCTCATTTAACCCACCTCGATCATTATCATTAACCACCTCTAACCTACCACCACCTTCTAAATACCCTTCACTTGTTAAACCTTGTGTAAGATCATCTTCATCACCATTAACACCAAATGAAATAAATGATCTTGTATGTAAATCATTAACTTTCACAGTATTTGGAGTATTCACACTTGGAGACGGCGATGTTGGTTTCGAATTCGTAATGATATCACCTAACATCTTATACTCTTGATCCAAATAATTTGAATCGAATAAATGTTCTAATTGATAATCTTGAGATATCGCTGGTTTCATCTCTGTAAATAATTTACTCAAAACTTCATCAGTGGTATCAGTCACATTATCCTCTTTCCGTATCTCGATACTTTGTTCACCAGGTGACAGTCCAGATTGCTGTAAATACTTGGCCCGTTTACGTTGAATATCTTTACACTCATCAGCGATACCTCTCTTGACACAATTTCTGCATGGTCTCTCTTGTGAACACTGGAGATGTTTCTTGTGACAGAACACGCACGCTCTCGACGTCGGCTTCCTGTGTTTCTTCTCCTCGTCGGTAAGTTTCTTGGTCATCGTGGGCGAATTAAGTATATAATATTACTTTACGTTGATCTCTCTCTCTAAGAGTGTTTTTTTTGAATTTTTTTTTATCTGGGGTACCCGGCGCGGTAGGAACCTTCCAGCCTCTAGCCTCTTGAATTCCTAAAACCCCCGCCCGCGGTGCACCAGAACTCTAATCCTTCTTACTCCACAACTTTTAGATTTCTTTTTCATGCAGATCTTTGAATTGGGTTAATGGTATTATGACAGTTATTTATAACCAGGTTTTGTTTATTTTGGTTGAGTACAATGAAATTAATACACGAGATAATTGTTGGCGTTGGAAATGGTGGTTGATGAGATGAATTGAGAGTTTTGTTTTGATCAAGAAGGCTGGCTTAGCACCGTGATTTCTATTGAACTAAACGGTAGAGTTTTTTAACATCTTTTAACATCTTTTAACATCTTTTATACTCTTTAGTATACTATGATTCGTATCGTTGAACTCGGACTCACTATAAGTATACTCTGGACGATGGTACTTATGCCTTTGATTCCAAACTTGAAGACTCCTTTACCACTTTTTCTCTACTATTTAAACCATCTCGTTTCATCGTTAATTTTCACACTAATCCGTACAATAAGACAATGTACCAAAGTTCTTAACAAAAAACACGTCCACACAAAATACCCATAACATATACACACCAGAAACTATATATATATACACACACAAGTCATGGGTTGGGCTACAGAACCAAGATGAAATCAATTTTCTACCTTTTAACACTTGCAATTTGCAAGACCATCCTCCTAACCAACGACGATGGATGGACATCTACAGACATAAGAACCTTGTACAGAGACTTGGTCCGCTCCAACCACAATGTCATCATGGTGGCCCCAGTGGTACAACGGTCCGGATTCGCTGGCCAATTCTTAGTCCCTGAATCAACCACCCTTGAAGAGGATGGTGAATTCGGGTACGTCAAGTCAGGATCTCCGTCATGGGACTGGGATAGACAAGTGAATGATACGAATATTTGGTATTTCAACGGTACACCAAGTTCAGTTGTCGCTTTTGCTTTCGAATACTTGATTCCTACCAAGTACCCAAATATCACCATCGACTTAGTCATAGCCGGTACCAACGAGGGTCCAAACTTGTCGCCTGGGTTTTATACCGCTAGTGGAACAAATGCAGCGTGCTATAGCGCCATATATAGAGGATATCAAGCTATACTGTTCTCAGGGTATGCATATCAATACAATAATTCATTTTTCAAAGATTCAATGGATGATGATAAATTGAATCCTGCAAATATCTATTCCAAGAAGGCAATTGATTTGATTGATTTAGTTTTAAAAGATCCATTACCGAAATTAACTGGTCTTAACGTTAATTTCCCTGCTGTTGGGTATTTGAATGAAAAATGCACTAATCCAGCTTGGATGAAGACGAGAATTTTAGACAGGTCGATATTCAGTCAGAACTTGAAGTATAACCCTACTACAGAGAAGTTTACAACTACGTATAGCGTATTCAAAAACATTGAAACTGAATGTAAAAATGGCGATAGTGTGTGTAACTTGCCTGGTGAATTCAATATTTATAATTTACAGAATTGTACAACCACAATCTCAGCGTTTACAGTCGACAACACCATCGATAGCACCACCAACGATCAAGTGTACACCAACTTACAAGAGTTATTCTAAAATAAAAAAATTACAAGTAAATCCAAATACATAAGACAGTTTTAGTTAGTAACCCTTTTTTTCTTTCCATTCTCATTCTTATTCTCATTCTCATTTTTTCTTCTCATCTTCTCACCCACCCAATCTAACTCGCACAAAATACAATTAATAATTACTTTCACAGAGAAATGTTCAGATTAACCAAACTCGCCATGCCAAGAATGACCATGAGGCCCATGGTCAGCCAAAGGTTCATCTCCACCGAGATCAGCGACGCCATCCAAAAGGCCATCGACGCCTCCAAAGTCGTCCTCTTCATGAAGGGTACACCTGAATTCCCACAATGTGGATTCTCCCGTGCAACAATCCAAATGTTGGGACAACAAGGTGTTGATCCTGAGAAATTCGCAGCTTATAACGTCTTAGAAGACCAAGAGTTAAGAGAAGGAATTAAAGAGTTTAGTAACTGGCCTACTATCCCACAATTATACGTTAATAAAGAGTTTGTCGGAGGTTGTGATATTATTATGCAAATGGCTAAAACTGGTGAATTATCCGAATTATTAGAACAAAATGATTGTTTAGTCGCTGAAGAAGAAGAAGTAGTTGATGTTGAATCAGATATTAAACCAAGACCAAGGGATTAGGAAGGTTTAAAAGTAGAAAAATGGATTGTAAATAGTCTTGAATATAATTATTAGATAAAAATAAAAATTCTCTTTTACGTAATTTAAATCATATTTTTTATAATATTTATAATATTTATAATATTTACTATCTATATACTACAATCAGATCAACTGAATTTAATTTTACAATACTTTTTTTTTAATAACTTTTAGTAGCTTATTTTTTTAAAGTACTTTTCCTTCTTAATATTAAATTTGAATCATTTAAATTTAAAACAAAATCACCTGGAGTACTAGCTATTGAACTTTGTCTTGTACCACCATCAATACCATCATCAAATCCATCACTTGAATTGGAACTATTAATACTTAATTTATTTAAATCTTTTATAATATCATTATCATTATTTTCTAAAACAGAATAAATATTAAAAATATTTGAATTATTAAATGAAACATTTGATATATCTGTCATTGCAGGATTATTAAATACTGATTTAATAGCTTGAGCTCTCGGACTTAATAATCCAGTATTATTAAAAGATAAAGGATTTATTGATGATGGTGGTGGAGGTGGTGAATTTATTGGATTTTTAATAGGATTAATAATTGTTGAATTTAAAGATTTACCTAATTTATTTAATCCATTTTTAAAACTTTTAAATTCTTCGTTTTGATAACCAATTTGTTTAAATGTTGAATTTGAATGACTTGATTTATTTGATGTGGTTGATTTGGTTGATGGATAAAATGGTGATGGATGATCACTTAATGGATCTTCACTATCAAGTGATGAAATTTCTTCACTATCATCATAATTTAATTTTAAATTTATATTTGAATGTTTAATTGAATGTTGAGTTGAATGTTGAGTTGAATGTTGAGTTGAATGTATTAGATTTGAATGATTTGAATGATTTGGATAGGTATTATTTTGTAAATGAATATTTTCAATATGGCTATCATCATTAACTGGACTTTTAAGTTTTAAATGAAGTTCATTTATAGAATCATAACTTGGTAATTCACTATCATCACTAAAAGATTCTTGCATAAAATGTTTAATATCTTCCTCTTGTCCCTTTCCCTTATTCCTATTTTCTTGTAAATCAGGTTGATTTTCATCATAACCGAAATAACCATCTAATTTCCCACCTACTAACCATGGATGTCTTAAAATTTCATCTAATGTAATTCTTTTCTCTGGTTTAATAATTAACATTTTACTTACTAAATCTTTTGCTTCATCTGAAATTTCATCCCACCAGGGGCTTAAAAAGCAATAATCACCATTTAAAATTTTCATAGTTAATTTTGATTGATCATCATCATAAAATGGTGGGAATCCACATAATATGGTATATAAGAAACAACCTAAAGACCAAACATCAACCGATTTTGAATAATAATTTTGTTTATCTAAATCATTTGATTGATTTACAGTTATAACTTCTGGTGCAGTATAACCAGCTGTACCACAAGGAGTTTTCAAATTTTGATGATGATTTATTGGATTTGATAAATTTGATGAAGTTGGTAATTCTTTTGATAAACCAAAATCTCCTAATTTTATTATACCAATCCCACCACCACCTAAATTTTCAATAAATAAACCTTCATCAATTTTAGAATTATCATCAGATTTTCTTAAATTTTTTTGATAAATTTCTAATTTATTTGGTATAAGTTTAATTTTATTAAAGAATAAATTTTCAGGTTTTATATCTCTATGAACTATATTATTTTTATGTAAATAATTTATACCTTGAACTAATTGATAAAAAATATGTTTTGATAAAATTTCACTAAAATAAGTAAATTCAATAATTTTATTAAAAATTTCACCACCATTACAATATTCTAAAATTAAATAACAATAATCTTTAAAATTATAATAATCAATTAGTTTTAATAAATTTGGATGATTTAAATTTTTCATAATATTAATTTCATTATTAATATTTTTTAATTGTTTATTATTTAAATTTGATTTATCAATAATTTTAATTGCATAAAATTTATTATCTATGGTATTTAAACATTTATAAACTAATGAAAATGCTCCTTCACCTAATTTTTCTAACACTTTATAATTTTTTGGTAAATTTGGGTATTTATCTTTTTTAAAGAGTCCCATGTTTTTTTTTCCCCTATTTTTTCTATTTATTCTATTTATCCTTTATCCTTTATGCTCCCTTTATTCTATATCTAATCTTTGATGTATCCTTTTAGTTCTTATAATTTTGTGGTAATGTTGAAAAAAAGTTGAATTTTTTTAATTTCTTGTGGCCAAATATCCTACAAAGCGGTTAAATATTTTTTTTTTTTGAAAAATCTGTGTAATTTCACAACTGTATTTAACTGATATAATGATATAATGATATAATGATATAATGATATAATGATATAATGATATGGGTAAGTATAATAAAAATATTTTAATGGCTATGTAAATACCCTTTTATAAGATTGTCCAATTTATTCCGGTTGGCTTAAATGCAAAAAATGTCCCCCAAATAAAATTTTCCTTCTCCTCAAAACATGACGTAATAAATTGTTTTATATTTTTCTCCATATTTTGTAACAATTTGGAGATCTAATTCAAAACTTTAATTTACTAATTAAAATTACTTATAATAGTATTATAATAACAATATAACAGTATAACAGTATAACAGTAGAATACTATAATATTTAATAGAGGTAAAGTCTCATACTCATTAAGGGGGCAAAAGGTACAAATTTTAATAGAAAATTTTATCTCAATTGTTCAACTTTAACCTTATCGTATGTTTATTTATATCTTATCTTATATAAAGTAATTTATAAATAGGTTTTATAGTATACTATCTATTTATAAAGCATATAGTATGGGGGTATATGATTATACAGAGTATACAGAGTATAAAGAGTATATAGAGTATAAAGAGTATAAAAAGTATAGATCATGTGGTATTTTGAGATATTCATTGTATATTGCGGTAGAATTATTCGCCTAATGATCTTATATTGTTTTCTCACTCTACAGAATGGAATAAAGAATATGGAATGGAATATATAAGGGAATATGAGTATATATGTATTTATGTATTTATGCATAGAAATAGTATGTATAACCCATATTATCCTAATTATTGTCTAGACTTCAATATTTGACATTTTAAACCATTTTTAAACCACATTATTTAAACATTCCACATATACGTTTTAATTCAATATTACGGCAATTAATAACAATTATTCCATTTTTTTAACACACTAATAATTTTTTTACTTATATTCCTTTATAACTGCATTACTTTACTTTAGTTTACTTCTACCTTCTGATTTAATTTACTCAACTTATTACCATTATTCGGTTAGTCCTATGCGATGAAACAGAGAATAATTTTTATTTTTTATCAGTGGGGAAGTTAAAGATTATTTTAATTCATTTGATGCCTGATTCTAGACCAATTTATTATTATTATCTATCCTTATCCATCTTATCCATCTTATCCTATTCCATTATCTCTAATACTGTAGTGGTATGATCAACTAGTTATGATACTTTTAATCTTATCTATTATATCTTATAGTAAACAAATTCCTTTTGAATCCCTGATAATCGCTTATTATTACACTGAGAAAATGATTTACATTTCTGAAGTCCGTAAATTATAGTGATTTTCACTATTCTATTTTTTCTCCAACTCATTCCCCCCCCAACTTCGGGATCTCATATGTATGTAAACAATATTCTTATGATAGAAGTTTTATAATAGAAGTAATGTTAGAAAATTTGAAAGGTCTAGAAATTTATTGAAAAGTAGTCATGTGACCGTTAACATGTGACGAAAATATCAAAATTCTTTTTTTTATTTCCAATTTTATACATAAAATATCTACTAATAACCAATCCTTATATATCAATTAACTCATATCTTTGATAAAATACCTAATAATGACTATAAAAAAATGCAATTGGATCAGCCTCTTAATAATGAACCACATTTCAAGAGTTTTATAAAAATGAACCGCGATCTCATCTCTTCTCATCAATGACAGACTTTGATTCATCAATACTATCTAATCCAGAGAAATTATCAACTTATATCTCATCAGATCAACATATAAGGTTAGTTCCACACTGGCAATACTACGGTAAAACCAATAACCACCATGAATTCACCAAAACATCCAAGAATCTTAGTGATATTTCCAATAGTTTAAAAGATTTTGAAAAATCAAAGACTATACCATTTTATCAAGAATTTTTACAACCTGATGCTTTAAAAATTGTTTATAGAGCGTTAGGTCAACAAAAGGGGAATACTGTACACATTCTTAATATTCTTACGAATTTAATTAAAAATGGTCAAATTACATTATTCTTAAATGCATTTAATTTAGAATTAAGCGTTTTCAATAAATTATCAGTAAGAACTGATAATATTAGGAAACAATTCATTATCTTTTGGATTGAATTATTATCATCAATGAATATTTTGGATAGGAAAACTTACATTGATTCTAAAATTTGGTCAAATATTTTTAAATCAATTAATAAAGATGATGAAGAAACTCAAAAATTAATTTGTGAATTTATTGAAGTTAAAATAATTGGTGAAAATCAATTTAATAAATTTACAAAATTAAAATTTTGTAATGAAACTTGTTTATTTAATTTACATAAAATTGATAAACCATTTATTTATAAATTATTAAAAGAAATTCTTACACCTAAGGGGATAATTTTCTTAGATCAACCAAATACAACTATTACAATTGGTTCAAATAATTTTAAAATTAATAATAAAGTCGCTTATAATTTACTTACATTCATCAAACTTGAATCAATTGAAAAAATCAATCTAGTGACTCATATTTTATCATTAGATAATAATTTAATTGATCCATATATGAATTATTTAACTTATAATTATGGTTCAGAAATTTGTGCCAAATTTAATTATTCTTTATTATTCACAAATATTTTAAAATTTCAAATAAAGAAACCAAAATTAGATCAAATCTTATTGAAATCAATTAATAAATCAATTTTATTGAAAAATTTATCTTCTGATTCATACACACAATACACTTCATTAGTTTTAATTTACCTAATCCTTGAAAAAACTGATAAATTATCACCAATTGAAATCAAAACAGTACTTAATAATTTACCAAACATTACAGATATATTATCAATTTCAGGACCTAAAGTTACCACCATTTTAATACTTAAGATTCTTATAATTTTATCTCGTCACGATACAACAATAGCATTATCGAAATTCTTAGAATCTGAATTGAAATCATATAACTATAAATTCCCATTCTTGATTCAAATCCATACTAATCTTTCCCAAAATTTCACAACTAAATCAATGTACTTATCTCAAATTATTGAAATTTCAAATTCAACAGGTGACAATATGTACTCGATTCTTAGTACATTGTACCCAGATCAAAGATTAGTTTCCCCCTTTTGGTGTTTCTTGTCAAATTTCCCCATCGAATTATTACCGTTACTTACTGAACTTGAACGTAGAATGTTGACGCCATACAAGTACCTCGATTTACCATTCAATATCCATTTAGTATCCAAAATCTTCATTGAACAATACTCAGTATATGTGAAAACTCACGATGAATTATCTTGGTTCAATGATTTTGTTAATTTGTTGTATATCGCAGGTGACGATTGGGAAGAATTAGTTAAATGTTTAAACCATTTCAATTTATCAGTGACTTTAAATTTACCAAGTTTGAAAAAAATAATCACTAATGATTTCGAGTTGATGCATGCTACAAGAATTTATGAAAGTAAAAAATCTCCATTGGTGCTTGAAAAAATTACTAATTTCTTGTCTGTTTCTCATATCAATAATTTGCAGTACTTCAAAATAATCCAAAATTTACCATTCACTGAAACTGTGAGAGATTTAGGTATAAAAAATGTGGAGATCGGTGATTATGTATTCAATGAGATGAAACAGGGCAGATTATCTTCATATTATTTCTTGCTTACTCCAGACCAATTAATTTACCCATTTGAGGATGAAGATGTTAAACTTACAAATTATAATCATTTAATATCTATTGGTGTAACCCCAGATATTTCAATTACTGAATTATTCTCATTCAATAGTCAAGAAAAGATTAAAATTATAAAAAAATTAATCAATTCAGATAATTTAATTGATTATATCGATATTATAATAGGTAATCCAATTTACTATGAATTAATTGAAGGTTTAGAACTTACCGATGATGTGATTTCAAAATTACCAAGTATTCCAACTTTAGCTTCATACATTACAAGTTCAAATCCATCACTTTCATCATTTTTTGAAAATATTCAACCTGAAGTTGTACCAAGGTACCTCCATCTTCTTTCAAATATCATCACTTTCAATCCGGAAAGAGTTACTAAATCCATGATTGACCAAGTTTATAAAGACCATGTAGATCCATTGGAAATAGATATGATCCCAATAATGAAACATCATAATAACCCTCAAAGGTTTACATCAATGTTGATTTCGGTTACAAAAGCATTTGCAGAAAATAATTTTACTTCAAATTTTAAATTGTTTTTACAGAAATTCCCAAGTTTATTCAGTACTTATAACGTATCCATTGACGTTTTAAACACTCAATTAGAAGTGATTTTAAATTCGAGTTATATGGATTATGAAACTTTACATTATGTGAACACCGTGATCTTGAGTTACGATGTTAATGGTTCACGTTTACTTCAAATCTTCTTATCCAATAATCATCCATTATCTACAACTTCACCAAATCCAACCCTGGCTATGGTGTACGCAAGAATTGAATCAAGTTTAGTTCTTTATAATTTGTACAATCGTACACCAACACCAAGTATTTTAACTCAATTAATTGGAGTTTATAATGGTACGAATAGATTTGAAGATTTGATTATAAAACAGATCTTAATTGATATTGAAAGTAAATCGAATTTAAATTGGGTTAATTTAATTGAAAATTGGGAAATTAATGAATTTGATAAATCTGATTTAGAATTAATTGGTGATCAAAAACTTGTGAATGGGAAATTAATATCTTTAAACAAGAAATTTATAATCAATTCATTAGATTCTAAAACTTTAGAATTACCTTCTAAATCATCATTACTAGGAACATACACATCATACGTGAATTTCATAAACGATAATATTTTCACAATAGATTACGATTACGATTCAACTTCATATGATTCTGAATTTTTAATCTTGCTTGTGCTTCACAACACTGAATTTTTCACAATTGATAAATCAAAGGATCCATCAATCTCAATAAACTTGACAAATTTAGTGAACTATCATATCCTTCAATTACTCGTTCAAAATTTCAATAATCCATCGATCAGAACAATAGTCACAACAATAATCAACCATATCCCAAAGGAATTCAAGGACGGGACCTTGATTCGTGTTTACTTATCCAATTTGGCACACACTTACAGATCACATTCATTATCACCGCTACAATTACGTATTTATGCTAGTTTCGCTCCAATTTTAACTAATCCAGGTCATCACATGTATGAATTAACGTACAAGTATATTTTATCAACTCCATTAATTAATGAAGACGATTTACCAAATTTCAATAAAGTGAAATTGGATTCTTTAAGATCTATCGAATTCTACTTACGTAATTTCATCCATTTGAATTCCAAAGATTTGAAAATTTTAAATAGGTCGAAATTCTGGGAATGGTTAATGAATTTAACCAACATGAAATTACATTCTTCAATGAAGAAAATAATTGAAAAAATTCTTTTCTACGTTCCTGAAATTGAAGATGGTTCAAACACTTTAATCACTAAATACGCTGCTTTATCATTCTTACATCAATCAGGTATAAACCCACAAATTGGTGTGAAATTAGGTATAACTAGTTCTAAAAGGTTGATGGATTGGTCAAGTAACGATTTACCTAATCAAGTCAAGAGAATCAAGTCAGATAATCAAAATTAATCACTTATATTGTGATCCTATATACATGTATATACACACTTCAAACTTTCACATCTTTAACAATTTCAAATAATTTAGTACCTTTGAGTAAATTTTGAATATGTATAATAAACGCTTTAATTTTAATAGTTATAACTTCTTCCTCTTGTGATCCAATCACATCCAAAATCTCTTTAAAATCTTGAATTCTCCTTTCGTATAAAGTATCGTGCAAGACAGGGTACCTTACAGAGAATCCACCCCAAGATCTTATACTTTCGAATAAATCATATTTCGTAATTCCCACAACCCCGAAAATTGGCTCTAATTCAACATCATCAAGTTCCAAACACATGATCCATAAATCTAAAACAACAGAATCAACCAATTCACTCATCAATTTAGATTCTACACCTAAATTTTTATTCACAGACTTCATTAACTCATCACAAAACCTAATTTCATCATCAACCAACATCGGTAACCTTTTATCTGGCGATGCAGCGTACGAAAGCGTGATCAAGCTATGTGGACCATTGCTAGTACCGGTAGGCAACGACAATTTATGGTTTCTAGCGAGGATCATGGCGTGAGCCAAAGATACTGGATCAGAAGGCAAGATCTTACCTTCGTATTCGAAAACGTTGAATACAGCAAGTGAGAAACCTTTGGTGGCCGTTGAACCGCCGCCGAAATAGGTTTTCTTTGATTCGAGGGCTTGGATCGATCGGGTGCTTTTGTTGGGTATTGGTGGGTGCTCCTTTATTGGGAAACTGTTGAATACTGTATCAATGAATTTAGGTACCATCTCGCACTTTCTCATTCTTTACACAAGTTTCGATTATATCACCAACCAAGGGACCAGCAAGAGTAAAGAGACGGGAGAGAGAAGGATTTTCTAAAATCTTATATTCAGCCTATATACTTCTAAAGAAATTACTCTTCAGGTTCAGGAACTAATTCCATTGTTAAATCATTCCAAGTAGTATCAGCAAATTTACAATCACTTTCACCTAAATTTTCAAACCCAATTTTTTCGTAAAATGGAACTAATTTTGTTTTGGCAATTAACGAAACCTTGTCACCTAAATCTTGATTTGATAATTTTTGAACATAATCATGGATTAATAAAGTACCTAAATTTCTGTGTTGATATTCTGGATCAATAATAAGTGAATGAATTCCAATGAATCTGGAATGTTCAATATGTCCACTATTATCTCTGCCGGTTACATCATTTGGTAATTCCATTGCACCATCGGTGACAGTTGACTTTGGCATTTTGGTAGCAATAATATGACCGATTAAGATTTCTTTCGTCACTGATGATTTCATTGGTAAACTTTCTAATTCATCCTCTTCATCATCCCTGGTTTTCCCAGAATTAACTAACTCTTTATGTTCCTTATCTAATCTATCAGCTACTTCTGGTAAATTAATAGCATTATATTTATGTGAATATTCACGAATGAATAATCCAGAACATAATTCAGGACAAACAGTTAATCTGTACTTTAATTTTTCTTCACTTGCTCTTTCTTCTTCGTCGAATCCTTTACATTCCAATGACACACATTGTGATAAGTCTTCGATTGTTAAAGGTCGAATAGACAAATTTGGTGGGAATTCTGACATTTGCTTTATCCTTAATGGGTTTTTTTTTTCGAACGAGTGCTTTTTTTCTCCCAACTTATTATCGCGCATCCAGTCCCGCTCATGAAAGAGTTACTCATTACTCTCTATAGTATTTTTATATTATACAGAATAACTACAAACCTAAAAACCATCTACTTCCAATCTTTACTCAAGTTCATTTGGATCTACTTCACCTTCATTGGTTTCATGCAATAAACTGTCTGAAACCTGCCAAAGATGAACGATATTATCATCTGCAACAGATGCTAAGGTCCAATCTTTATGTGGACACCAACTTAAATCAGTGACTCCACCAGTGTGTCCAGCATGCATCATGAATAACTCAGGACACCCGTCTTCTGCGTCTTCTTGGACTTGTTCTTCACCAATCTTGGATAAATCCCAAATCATTAATCTTCTATCTTGTGAACCACTAGCGATTATCCCATCAATAGTTGGAGAAAATTCTAAACATGTTATACTCTCTGAATGTCCCATCATAGTATGAAGTAAACCACCAGTTTTGGATTGATTAAAGGTTCTGAAATCGAGTAAATTAATGTTGGAATTCCCATTCCCAATAGCTATTAAATTAGTTGAAAATGGTGAAAATGTTAAAGCATTTATACAATCACTTCCAGGATTATAAAATTGATGGATTGGTTTTGTGGAATCTCTTATATCATATAAATTCAAATACTTATCATCAGATACTGAACCTAATATATTTTGATCAAAAGTATGCCATTGAACATCATTAACAACATCATTATGATGTTTTAACTTCAATTCTTGTTTATATTCCAGGGTTTGAATATCATAAATATAAATATGTTGATCATCGGATCCAGTTGCTAATTTCCCCTTTGTGAATTTATTCCATGATAATCCATACCCATTTTCCGTATGATCTGATATATGATGGACCAGTTCTTTGGTTTCACTATCCAATTTATAAATATCTACTTCACCATTCCCATTTATGGTACTGACTATATTTGGATCTTGTGGCATATACCTAGCTCTATTAATTTCATAATTATTTTCAAATTTCTTAACAATTTTGATTTTGGTGTTGATTTTAGATCCATTTTTCATCAATGGTAATTGAGTATTAGATAATTTTAAATAATTAGTTTCAGATCCTTCAGTATGTGTACCTAATAATAAACTTGTATCAAGTGTGTTAGTTTCTTCATTTAAAGTTTTATTAGGTAACCATTCAACAGTTATCGATGGCCATTTCAACGCTGTCTCACTAACGAACTCGTACATGTACCTACAGTTCTCCCTCCATAACTTGTATTCTTCCTTGATGGTGTTTTCAGTATTAGCGTCTTCTTGAACTTGATCAATATCTATATCTGTCATGTTTGAAAAGTTTAAAGAGTTTGAGGTCGGGTCGCGTCTTCTAATTTTGTGCATTTTTTTTTTTTAATATACAAATAAATAATTTCTAAATAATAATTTCTAATAGAGAATACTTATTTTAAGCTAAATTGAATTGTTTCTCTTTGATTTCTTCATAATGATCAATAACTCTTAAAGCATCACTAATATGACCAAAAAATGGAGCTTCGTCATTTTCAATTAATCCTAATATTGCAATTCCTGAATTACCATCCATTAAACTCATACTTTGTTCTTGAGCTTCAAAATATTTGACTTTAATTAAATCATCCTTTAATAATTGTGTAATACCAGTTTCTTTTAATCTATACCTAACTTTTTGATGCTTAGAAACACGTACAAAGAAAATACTAATTTGTCTTTGTTGGTAACTTAAAATTAATTCTTTTAAAATTTGTGTAGCTGAAGAATCTAATTCTGACATACCTCTTAAATCGAAAATAATATATTGTGTCATATCTTCATCTCTACTACGTTTCAGACCTGGATGTGCTTTAGTAGATCCATACATTTCAACTCTTTTTAATCTACCCTTCATATCACTACAATTTGTAAATGTTAATGGTTCCGGGATTTTAACAATTAAACACCCTTCAATCTCTTCTAAAACTCCAGTATTAACACTAGTGAAATAATCATCAGTAAATAAGTTCAATTGAGATTGTAAAGGAGTTTTAACTCTCATTTGATTTAAAAGAAGTCTATCTTTAGGGGTTTCATGAAGATTTGTATCATGAATAGTTAATAGATTCTCATTAATATCAGCGTCAACGAAAGTATTCGTACCTGGTATACGACCTAAAATTTGAATACGTGACATTGCAGAATGTTTTATAACTCTAATTAACAGATAAATCAAACCAACAGCAATACCAGCTTCCATTGAAAAAAATAACGTAGTTAAAACAGTAACGAAAAATGTAATTAATTCATTATACCCTCTACTTCTCCAATGAAATAAAACTTCATATGGTGCTTCTTCAACTAACAGAATACCAATTTTACATGTAATTACACTTAAAACACATTTTGGTATGAAATATAAGAAATCAAGCAAGAAGAAAATGGTAAGGAATGTGAAGATCCCCATTATACACCCCAGCATGGTAGTTCTAGCCGAAATAGCATTGATTTTACTTCTTCCATATCCACCAAATGCTGGTAACGCTCCAAAAATTGAACAAATGATATTGATGAACCCTAATGCAACTAATTCTCTATTTGAAGAAATAGGTAAATTATACCTTGAACCTAATGATTTCAGTGCTGTTGTACTTTCAAAAAATCCTAACATTGCACATAAAAATCCTGCTGTGGTGACTTGTTTCATTAATTTATATTCCGCAATAGTTAAAGGATTATAAACACTGAAAACATTATCATTTTTAACATCTCCAATAATTTCAATGCCTCTCTGATCCCATCCAAATTTAGAACAACAGAAAGTGGCAATTATAACCATAATTAAAATATCTGGAATATAAATTAATTTCTTCAGTAATTTATGGTTCAGTTTAGCACCAATTTTTTTGAAAATTGTAAATGACATTATGAATATGAAACCTAAGATAGAAATCTTAGTAGTTAAAGGATCAAATTTTTGGAAATGTTCCATTAAAAATACAAATTTATCAAATGGTGAATGAATATCAACTTCAGATGGATCATCACTAATTTTTTTCATTAATGCATCTAATCCTAACATTTGAATCAGTGATCCAATAATCATAACAATCCCAACTCCACTAATAAACCCCTTTAAAAGTGATCCACTCAAAACATTATCCAAGAATCCAAATCTACCTAATCCAAAACCTAATAAGGATGCACCAGAGATGAATGAAATAGCAACCACTAAATCTATTGGATTGACATTTTTATCATGATGTAAAATAACTGAAATCAGCTGTCCAGCAACAAGACTGATAGCTGATTCTGGTCCAACAATCATTTGTGGAACACTACCAAATATCATATATATAATTGGTGCAACTCCAAGTGATAATAATCCTGACAAGACAGGGACGTGTGCTAATGTTGTAGCATAGGATAAAGAAAGTGGTAATTGGAAAAATACTAATGAAAGACCACCTATTAGATCACCAATAAAAAATTCAAATGAGTATTGATTAATCCATGACATTATAGGTAAATAATATGGCAAAATATCGCCCCATGCTAAATCATCCATATGATTATCTTTAACTGGTGCATATTGAGTGGTATCAGGTAGGAGTGAAGAATTTTGATTGATCTCTTCGTTTGTTTCATCATCTATTAGATTTGGACTTTTAGAAGTATATGCATTTGCTTCACCTTCAACTTCTCTCAAGCTTGCTTCAAATAAATTTGATTTTTTAGAATCATCTGAGGCCATATATGTTGCCTTATATAATATTGAATCTGATTCATTCATTTCTTTAGGTCTACCGATAAATAATGGTTGGTTCTCACCTTCATAAACTGAATTATATTCAATCTTGCTAGGATAGTTAGCTCTTTGTCTTTCAAAATTATTCACTCTAGTATGTGAAATGTTTCTTAAACTCGGACTCGGACTCTCCATTCTACGATCATTCGATTCAGCTCTTATCCTATCATCTGTTGATAATGCTTTTTTACGTCCAGCCATTATATTTTATATTTTAATTTGAGAAATTTGGCAACTTATCAGAATTTGAACTAATTTTTTTTTTTAAATAGCAAAAGCCACATGGAAATAATTCACTCGATCGACTAAATTGTTTTAGATTTGTAGATGTTATAACAATACAGTTAATTAGAGGGATTTTATTTAGTTTAAATATGATACTTTGAGAGATTTCACATTTTGGGTAATTACTACAGATGGTAATTTAAGATATGCGAGGGATAATTCAGAATTACAGTGGTAAAGTTTAAAATTTCTACTTTTTTTATCTGATACAATTGTCATAAACAATATACCTCTTCTTTAAAAACTTATATATCACTTATACAACATTTTTCTAACATAAACTAAATTTATAAAAGAATCTGTGAATCCACCCATTGGTGATTAAATTGGTACCCAATTGACTCATTTTCCATTCTGCGAAATTGAAAAATCCAATATGTTCAAAAGAAGTTTTAGTACAACTGTAGCTAGACTTAATACGTTGGCCTTTATCGAGTCGGTCGGTGGTAAAGTCTCACCAGCTTCATTATCTGCATTATCAGCTGCTCAAGCTATTGGTAAACCAATTACCGCTTTAATTGCCGGTCCGGGAGGTGAATCAATTGTTGAAGAAGTATCAAAAATAAATGGTCTTAATAAAGTATTACAAGTTAAAGGGGATCAATATGATCATTATTTACCAGAAGAATTATCACCTTTAATCAAGAAGATCTTAGAAGATAATACTTTCACTCATTTTATTACAAGCTCTTCAGCTGTTGGTAAAAATTTTTTACCAAGATTAGGTGCTTTAATTGATAGTCAACCAATTTCAGACATTATTAAAGTTGAAAGTGAAAATACTTTCGTTAGACCAATCTATGCAGGTAATGCACTTGCAACTGTTAAATCAAATGAAAAAATCATTTTAGGTTCAATTAGAGCTTCAGCTTTCCCACCAGTTGAAATTGGTTCAACTGCAGCTCCAGTGGAAGAAATCTCAAGTGTTGAATCAGGTAATAGAACTGATTTCGTTTCAGAAGATTTATCAACTTCAGATAGACCAGAATTAGGTACAGCAAAAGTAATTGTCTCAGGTGGTAGAGGTTTAAAAAATAAAGAAACTTTCGAACAATTAATTAATCCATTAGCTGAAAAATTAAATGCTGCCATTGGTGCTTCAAGAGCTGCCGTTGATTCAGGATTCTGTGATAATTCTTTACAAATTGGTCAAACTGGTAAGATTGTTGCTCCAGAATTATATATTGCAGTTGGTATCTCAGGTGCTATTCAACATTTAGCTGGTATGACTGATTCAAAGACTATTGTTGCAATTAATAAAGATGCTGATGCTGCTATCTTTAACGTTGCTGATTTTGGATTAGTTGCTGATATTGAAGAAGCTATTCCTGAATTAACTCAAAAAATATAAATACCAGAAACAACAAACAAGAAGCAACGGAACTTACTATGAATATTACTTTGTTGCAAGGGAAGTTAAACTGCAACTGTATATATTAGTTTAAATATCATAAATAAAAAGTTACTAAACCCATACTTCTATAAATCTCTTATTTGTTAATATGTCAAATTACTTTAACTTTCCCCAATTATACTGTCAAATGCTAAAAAATTGCAAAAACCGTACATCGCACACGACTTATGATGTTTGAAAAATCTCAACCGCAGAACAAACTCATCCAGATAAGCACGGCATACGTAAACATGAATGGTGCAAAACCTCAACGATCTCCATTATTGATTGATAGAGAAAGAGTTGCATGTCTCTTGTTGATCAACACGCAACTTATTAAAAGGGCAATCACGATGTATAACACAGTCTTAGTTAATCAACAAGCATTAGCTAATCTTCAAGGCACTGACAGGCAGAAGTTTATTGAGATGTATCAAAATGTTACCAAAAGAATTCATTGTAATTTACAAGTATTAGGTTATTTACATGAAAAATATCATAGTGATCCAGCTAATCAAACAAGTAAAGCCTTATTCCCAATGATAATTGCAGCTCCTCCTGAAATTCCGGAATTAAACGCATTATACGTTAAATTACAAGATTTATACCCTGAAGCTGTCCAAATGATTAAATTAAAAATGCAACAATTAAAAGAACAGCATCAAAGAAGCATGGGTCAATATCAGGGTGGTGGAATGATGAATCATTCAAATGTTTCACAATCAAGTATTCCTCCACAATCAATGCCACAACAAATGTCAATGATGAATTCTCCAATGAATAATTCCCCAATGAATAACTCACCAATGACTAATTCTCCAATGTTAAACAATAATATACCTCAAGCTCCAATGAACCGTCAATATAACCCAAATCAACAATACCCTAATAAAAATATGGGAATGACAAATATGAATTTAATGCAACAACAACTGAATTCTTCAGTACCATCTGGTAATGCTATGCTGCCTCAAGATATTTTTGGAAGTGGTAGTGGTGGCTCTCCAAATGGAAACATGTTAGACTTTCTAAACTAAACTTGGATGAATGAAAATAAGAGATCATAGAAAATTTAATGAAAAGAAAAAAAAATGAAAAAAATGAAAAGTTTTACAAAGGGATAAAAACAAACCAACGTATTCGAACTGCAATAGATAACAGGATAATCTATCAATCTACTTTAATGTAGCTATTTGTATTATATGGACGTGTATAAATATTAATTAGAGAAAAAAAAATGTATATTTGTATTTAAATAATTTCTACTCTCAATCCATTGAATCCATTTCAGCAAAATCTTGTTTCCCGATATTCCCATATCCATCAACATTACTATCTGGTCCTACTTCTCTAGCTATATGCAACACATCTAAACCTCCATTAGGCTCATTCATTGGTTCATGAAGAGATTGTTCTGGATGGTTCGTTCTTGAATTAGATGAAGGATTTAACCATACTGCATCATTAGTAATTTCATTCCATAATTGTTGTTCTTCATTCAAATGACTGAATCCTTCAATACCAATATCATAACCATCACCATATACATTCTCCAACTCATGCATATCTTCAGGGTTAAATACAAACCCAAATTTAGATGCAAAATCAACTTCATCTTGAATATCAGCAATATTATCATTTGGTAAATCTACCGGTATTTGATCGCCTTGGGCAACAGGTCTTTCTGGTTCATTTGATTCAGTATTAGTATTTTCATCTGATCTTCTAATAGGACTATTCTTATAAATTCCTTCATCATCATGTTTTAATAATAAATCATGCATAACACCATTGAAATCTAAAACACTAATCAATTTAAGTAGTTGTGCTCTTCTAACAGCTGCAGGATAATTCCCAAGTTTTTTCATTCTTGTAAAAATGGTTAATGCATGATCAAGATGTTCTTTGGTAGTATCATGTAATCCAAATGATGAATTAAAAAGAATTAATGTTAAAGCTGAAGTAAATAAATACTCTCTATCCATCCAACCAAATAATGCAACCATATTTTCAGGTAATAATCCCCAAATAGACCTCACAGTGTTAATAGAAGCTTGGAATGATGCATTCAATAAAGTTAAAACATTTTTGGAATACTTAGTTAAATCAACATACTTATTAGTATTATTTGTATGTTGAGCTTCCTTTAATTTCTTAGTTGCAAAATGGAATAATAACGGTCTAACTGCTAGATTTATACCTTGGAAGTATTCCGTCATTAAATTTACGATTAATCTTGAAATTTTCAATTCATCAGCCAGGAAATCAATCTTTAAGAATTCAGGTAAATTATTCTTCCAACTCATTAATCTATGAACTAAATCAGAAACAACTGGTAAAATATTAATCGTTGGTTGTTTGGTATATAAACATGATAAAATTATAGCATTAATTTGAGTGATTGTCACACAGTTATTAATATATTCTGCAGAAGGGAATATGAAAAACCCTCTAACATCATTTTCATTTTGAGGAAAATCTCTTAAGGTCATATCAACATCAGATGGTAACTCGGTGGAAATACTATCATCTGAGAAACTTAACGGTAAACCGGCTTTCGAAGACAACATTCTCTCGTACATGTATACAGTCCACCAAAGTCTTCTCCTATGTTCCAATTCAAATCTATCAATTGAATTCTTCTCAGCATCTACATGCCAACCCAAAATTAATGATGAACGTAATGCGAGACCAAAATAAAAGTATGAAGCAATAGTACAATCTGCAACTTGTAAAAAGAAAGCATATAATAGCACGACTTCAATACCTCCATCTTTAGTGATATTATCTATAGCACCTGATGCAAATAAACCGGTGAAAAGTTCCGAGGCTTGATAAAAGTATCCGGACCCCGGTAATGTGTTTTTAGGGAATGAATATTTCCCATTGATTGGATCCTTCATATCTTCTTGTCCATCCAGTTCAATCCCATCTTCATCATTCTTGGATTTATTCTTTCTGTCTCTTTTTTCTTTCTCTTTCTCCTTCTGTTTCTCTCTTTGTTTCTCTTCCCTTTTCTTTTTATTCTCTTCTTTATATCTACTTATCAGCAGCCTCAAGTGCACATCTGATTCTGTTCCTAAGTACATTTCACCAGTTGCAAAAATTAATAAAATCTTACAAAACCACATGGTTTCCAAAATAGTTTCATCATCACGATCTTTCTTTATAGAATTTTCATCATGATCGAAACGCCTATAATTCTTGACATTACGTTTCATTATCTTTTTATTTTCTTCCAAATTCCCCTGGTATAAGTTCAGTATATACCTTTTCACTAAACCTTCGTTGAAAAAATAAAAACATCCATCATTATAATTAATAAAATTATCGACTAGTAACATTGCATATGAATACGATGGTAATTGGAAATTAATGAATAATCCAGGTCTGGTATTAGTCTTTTCTAAAACAATTTGATATGCATTTCCTTCCTTTTCCATAATTTCAGCTTCTCTGATTGGTAAAGTAGGTGATTTATTAGCATCAAGACTTCCTTGTGGACTGATATATGCTTGTGGTGATTCGGCAGCAGTCGTTTGAAACCTTTGAGGAACCATATTTTGAATTTCAAGACCAAATAATGTCATTGATGAGGATCCAACATATAACCTTTCTCCAGTTTTCGATTGAATTAATCTACCATATTTATCTAGTGATGGTTGAATGACTTCACCGGTATTAAACCTCGAATTGGATGTTTCATTGAATAAACCTTGAGTATGAGGTGTTTTAGTATTATACTCAAATGAATTGGATAATTTTGGACTACCCTTAATTCGTTTATTCTCCTCTTCTCGTAAATTTGTCCTCAAAGTTGCATTCTCTTTTTTAAGTCTTGCTATATCATCATGTAACTTACTCATATACTTCATTGACACAACAATCTTCTTATCAGCCTCTACATATTCACATTTGGTTCTAGCCAATTGACACTTTTTACATGGATTACCCCCAGGGCATCTTATATGTCTGGATCTACATCTTATACATGCCATCGCTGTTCTTTTCTTCTGAAGCTTTTTCTTATCTTCTTCCGACCCATTCGACTTTACTGATGAATTAGCACTTGACATGGACTCCGATTCAAGTATCGGAACAGAAACATCTTCAGACAATGGCGTACTCATCCTGTTGTTTATGATGAGGATCTGATGACTCTTTCGATAAGCTTTTCGCACTTATTTAAGAGGTTATAACACCTCCTTTATTGATTTATGAATTCAATTTCAAAGCTACCTCCAGAACTTCTAGTTAATATCTTTTGTAGAATTCCTGCACTGGAGTTGTACGACAAATTAATAAAACCGTATGGTTTCAAAAAATTTAATCTTATTCAATTGTTAGCAATTCAGAGTATTTCTCCAATCTTAGTGATTAGAAATGGAGAGAAAGATGAGGCATATGATCCATTGATTCACTTTTATTCAAGAAATGAATTGGAATCAATGTTAGAATTTAATGACTATGAAGAAGCATATATGTTCATAAATCTGATGCTACAGCAAAAGACATCAATTGAGAAGTCAATTCTTAAAAATTTAGTGATTTATTTCCATTATAAAACAAATCAACAAGATAATTACTTGAAAAATCAAATCAAATACCTACTAAATCTAATAGAATTATTAGCATTCCACAGTTATTATAGTAATGTAATTGAATTTGTAGTTCAATTTGTTTTTGATGCTCCTTGGCCTAAATCAATTGAATCAGATATTACAATGATTCAACTGAGATTGAATGGACTTTCACTGAAGATTTCAAAATTATTGGTACAAAAAAGACAACCATTTACCAACAATAGAGGGAAACCTTTCTTGTCTTTAAAAAATTTTAATAATATTAATGAATTAAGATTGTATAATGATGATATAACTGAAACTCATCTTAGAAGTTTGTCTTACTTATCAGAATCTAATTTAAAAATCTTAGACTTAACAGGTAACAGTTTGGCTAATATCGGATACTTACCAGAGATAAAATCCTTAACAAAGCTAATTTTGACAACTAACATATTAACTTCTTTAGCATCGTCACCTCAAACTTCCTCTAGATTAAGATCATCAGAAGGAGATAACAAACCACAAGATTTATTGAAATTCCCTAATTTGAGCTGGTTAGACGTTGCAGTTAATGCATTGACCTCATTACATGGAGTTAATTTACCACCGCTTTTAAAAGTTCTTAAGCTAGCGTATAACAGTATACTGGATCTTGGAAATCTTAAGCTTCCTTCAGGTTTGGAAGAATTAGATTTATCAAATAACAATCTTGCATCAGTTAAAAATTTAGAATTACCTAAATCAATCAAGAGGCTCGGCCTAAGTTCAAACCAATTTAATGAATTTCCTGAAGGATTCTTTGGTAACTGTTTAAATTTGAAAACATTGTTGTTAGATAGTAATGATATTAATGATTTAGATGATTTAGGGACTCTACCAATCGGTTTACAACATTTAGTTTTGGATGGGAATGAAATAAATTATGCAAATTTATCAAATGTTTTGAATTCAAAATTAGTTTATTTATCATTGAATGCTACAGGTTTAATGACTTTAGAAAACATAACATTTCCTGAATCGTTGAAAACATTGAATTTAGCAAGAAATTATATTTCAAGTATACAAAGAGTTAATTTTGGTGAAAATTTATTAAATTTAGATTTGAGTTATAATTTATTGACTAAATTGGACTTTTATGAAAATTATATTCCTTCAAATCTATGTGAACTTAAACTAGATGCTAATCTGTTCAAAAGTTTCTATGATTTTGATTTACCTGAGGATCTTCAAGAATTAAATTTAAGTGGTCTTGATGTTAATTACTTTGAAGCTGAAGATATTGAACAATTACCTAAATCATTGGAAATTTTAACAATCAAGTACCTTATGATAAACTATAGAAATAAAGAAGTATTCGAAACGATAAATTTGGATTTAACCAAGTTTACTAAACTAAAAAGATTTATTTTTTCAAGTCCAGACATTAAACAATTAAATTTAAAAAATCTTGAAATTTTAGAAGACATAGAAATAGTTTGTGATTGTGATGCTGAATCAAAAGAATCACTAAAAGATCTTCGAGAGTATAAATAAATATTTTACCTAAAACAAATGTATATATTTTTTTATTTTTTCTTTTTCAATAACCTATAAAAAAATTTTAATTTAAAAACCAAAACATTCCTATTTCCCAATTCCAGAATTTTAACCGTTTTTTTTTTTTGCTTAAGCAGAAAGGTTGGCTTTACCATAACCAATAACGTTACCAGCTGGGTCATATGAACAAATAATATATTTACCCCAACCAGTTGATGAACAATCTTTGTAAGCACATCCTAATTTAGTAGTTGACTTCCAAATAACTTGAGTGAAATGATCAAAAGAAGAAGCCAGTGAGTAATCATAGTCAGTACCTTCATCATACCAAGCTTCAAGAGCACTTGGACCACTTGAAAACCCAACAGCTAAATTTTCACCATATTTACCACCTGAATGTTTTAAATTACCTGAACAATCGTAATCTGAAGCATAAGCAGCAGCATATTGGTATAAGGTATCATCCCAAGTTAAATCTGAAGCAGAGTGTTCAGCTCTTTTCAGGTTATGGGCATCTAAGATAGCTTTAGAAAATGAAGTATCTGAACCAGTAACTGATGATGATGAAGTAGTAGTGGCAGCAGCTGATGAAGTACTTGAAGTCTTGGTAACTAAAGTAGTAGCAGCTTTGGTAGTAGTTGGGGTAGTACTGGTGGTACTAGTAGTGGTTGGAGTAGTACTGGTGGTACTGGTGGTGGTTGGAGTAGTACTGGTAGTACTGGTGGTGGTTGGAGTAGTACTGGTAGTACTGGTGGTAGTTGGAGTAGAACTAGTAGTTGGAGTAGTTTCTACAATACTACTGAAATCTGGTGGAACTTCAACAGTACCAAAAGTATCAACGGGTTCAATAGTTGAGTCGAAAGTAGAAGTTTCGTAACTGCTGGTACTAGTACTAGTTTCAGTAGCACTAACAGTAATAAGGTTACCGTTGGCATCAACGTAAACAGTTTGGATTTTAATATCGGTAACGATTTTAACAGCAGCTTCTGAAAAAGCTAAGATTGATAAATAAACTGATAATTTAAAACAATTCATAATTATAATTTGAAGATAATATACTTTTGAAGAAAAACAAAATAAAAAATGAAAGACAGAACTTTTTTTTGGATTGTTAAATGAATGTGAATAAGTCTAAGATTTGACAGGACTTGAAAGCTTTATAACTATTACTTTTTGAACAAAGGAGTGAAGAACTAAAAAGTGAAGTATAAGTTTATTGGATCCAGGTAAAACTGATTTATTTAAATAGTGAAGTTTAAGTTACTTTAAGTATGTTTCAGTAAATTTTTTTTGAAATGAACGAATATGTATTCTATTTGAATGTTTTCATCAAGACATGTCCCCCTGTGCCCAGTACCCTCCTATAACGCGAATTCGTTAAGTTTTTGCAACCAGTTATTTCTTAATATACAGGACATTTTGCGTTCAGGCACAGTTTTAAAACATCACTAAAACAGAAATTATTAGTTAAGCGAAGCCAGCTCTACACGACTACACGAAACAATAGAAATCAAATGAAATATACTTTGATCCATTGGTGATGAAACTGCAACAGAAAGGTATGGGTAAAAATTATTGATGGTCTGGAAGTAGTTAAGAGTAAACACTGAAACAGGATTGGGTTATTGATTTAATCAAGGATACACGGGTAATTCTAGAAGAGATATAATTGCCCTATTGTTTCAGTTACTTGGTATTATACGTAATAAATTGTTTCTGTGACGAAATTACTGGTTCAATATTTGTAAAAGCATAAACAAAGAGCTTGGAAAATTTTATTTTCAATCGTTAGACATAGAACATTAAAAATTTTGGACATTATTTTCCATGAGAGTCTTAGTAAAAGTGCTTAAATAGAAAATTGGCAGCGACTAGGCAAAAAACCACTTAGACAGTACCTGTACATAAACTAATCCATATGTAGAAAAAAACAATTTAGCCTCTTTAGTAGTTCAATTACGTCAAACGAAGAGGCCTAGCCATATCGAATCGGGCCATTCGAATAGAAAAATGCTGGCCTCTTTAATATCAGATTAGATTCGTTCGTTTATAGTTTAAACTTGTTTTAGAGATCAAGAAAAGAAAGTTGGAAAAATTATATTAGTGAGTTTATATTACTAGGCAACTTTAATTATTTTGCGGATGGTCGCCCTTGGTGAGTTTAATGATCTTCATTGATGTTTCATGAATAATATTACTGTTGGGTCTGGTTGACCCTTAGTCTCTTAAGTTTATCAATTTTAGGCTTAATTAATAATTAATTAATTAATTTTCAGGGTATCTAATATCAAATTGTTCTTCTACATATTGACCCCAATTTTTTAAAAAAGTTGTAGAACCGCCTATTAATTCTAAATCCCCTATAATGCATAATTGCCTTTTAGGTCTTGTAATTGCAACATTTAACCTTCTTTTATCCCTTAAAAACCCAATCTCTTGTTTATCGTTACTTCTAACCAAACTTATAATAATAATTTCTTTTTCCCTCCCTTGAAATCCATCAACAGTACTAATTTCAATTCCATTTATTTCCTTTTTTAATAAGGAGACTTGTCCATTATATGGTGAAATTATTCCTATACATTCATCTTTAATACCCAATTTCCTTAAAAGTTCAACGTGTTGTTTTACAAGAACTATTTCATATTCATTATATTTGGAATTATCATCTTCACTGGATTGTTCAGGGTAATCACCTCCTTGAGTATCTATCCAAATACATTTATTCAAATCTTCTTCATCTTCTACCTCTTCGGTAACTAAATCCCGTATAGAAATATCTGAATTACCTTTAAATGCTTTTAATTTACCTTCATATAACTCATTAGATGGAAATTCCATTATTTCTTGATTCATTCTATATTGTGTATCTAATAATTTCTTATATTTCTCTCCTCCAATTTTCATTAATCTATCGAATAAAGTAACTTCAAGTTTAGCAGTTTTTTTATAATCAATTTTCAAATTTTCATCTAAAGTTTTTATCGTAGGTGGTAATTGCATATTATCTCCAGCAATTATTAATCTTTTAATACCTAAATGATTAATTATCGGTATCCAACATTGAGGTTCTAAAGATTGTGATACTTCATCAATAATTATAGTGTCAAAAACTGGCTTTTTATCATCTCCATAAATAGACATCAATTCCCTTGATCCAGCCCCATGTAAAGTACTCACAACTACTTTACTGCCAAGTAATAAATCTCTAACAATTTTTTTCTCTCTAATTCTTAATTCCTTTTTCAACTGTTTTAATTCTTGATACAATCCTCTACGTTCTCCACTTCTCTTGGTCTTTTTAATATTTTTTAATGTTTCCTTTATATCATCATCAATTCCTGTTAAAATATCACTTGAAGATGTTTTACTTAATATATCTAAACTATGCTGTAAATTTTTATCTAATAATCTTGCAGGATGACCAATTCTAATTAATTTTGTAAAATCTTTTGATTTTTTCTTTTTATCATCATTAAAATCAGGAGATAACCTTTCTAAAATAGTATCTACTGATATATTTGAAGGACCACAAACTAAGACTTTTTCATTCTTATTAAATACTAATTGCTTAATCAATTCAATAATTGTAAATGTTTTACCTGTCCCTGGTGGTCCATGTATAATTGTAATTGGTGATTTAATTGCAAAATTAATTGCATCCATTTGTGATTTATTTAAATTTTCATTGAAAAACTTTTTAACTTCCTTTTCACTTGAATATTGGAAAAATTCGGATTCACCTAATATTATTTTAATTAAATCAGATTTATCATTTAATTGTTCAATTTTATTCATCGTAACCATCATCCTCTTATAAGTAATTGAGTTTGTTAACTTGACAATCCAAATTTTCCCATCATTACCAGTATTACTATACATATTTAAAACATTGCTATCATTTGTATCTTCATCAATTGAGATTGATATTGATTTATTAGTAACTTTAGTAACCACACCAGTTAATTCTTCCATTTTCAGATCCTTTTCATTTTTATTTGAATTTTTATCATTTTTATCATGTTTATCATTTTTATCCCCCATTCTATCAACTTTAACAATATCCCCAGTTTTAATACTCCCACTTTCTAAATCCTTATCACCAATTGCCAGATCTAAAACTAATTCAATAACAGTTTTACCTCCTAACCCTGTTCTAACATTATCAATAACTAAATTAACAACAGCCAACCCCAACTTCGCTAGTTTCTTTGAACTGAATTTCTCGAGGTACCCATTAGTTTGATCAGTATCTATCTTTTGTTCTAACTCTATTGCATTCTTGAATTTTTCAGTTAAACTTACTTTAGTCATCTGGTATGTGTTAGTGATGTTTGTATTGGTTTTCAAAGAAGTAGATTATAAATTTAATTAACTCTATGCATCACAATACGTTTGATATGTGATCTATATATCACGTCAAAAATACAGGGATATATTTGAAGATTTGAAAGATCGAGTACATACCTTTTGAGTTTTGAGAAACTTTGATTCTTCTACAGAGACCAAACATTGATTGAATTGTAAACTTTCAAACGTTTGTATTTGTAAAAAATGCTCTAAGAAGGTGAATACGTAAGCTTCTAGATAATATGTTACGACTCTGGTTAACTTAAAGCTTGATTTTGAAGAGATTCTTCAGTATTTATCTTCTAACTACTGAATTTGCGGAACAGATCCACCCCATAGTTAAGATTTACAAATAATCTCTTACTACATACTTTACTGCCTGATTTTGAATGAGGTGTCCTAACAAAAGGCATTCCCCATGATCCATATAATAAGCGGGTATACTTCATTCAAGTAGCCTAATACAGAACAAGTGAAAAATATTTTAGCATATAGGTTTGGGGATTGTAGGAAAATGGACGCAAATACATAGTTAACAGTGTGGGTTTTGTATGTCGCACTATGTCGTTTGACAACTATAGAGATCTGGCACCTAGACGACATAATATATATCTGACAGTAGTTAAGGACACCCATATACATGGTTGATACGAATTTTATCAATTTTCTGGTTTTTAGTGTTAATCAATAGCTGAAAGTTTTCTGATTATAATGAGCTACTTCTTGTGAACAGTATGACAATTTTCACACAGTAATGAGATTTGGTAGAAATATTCCAAAGTACTAAACCCTATTTTTCAATACATTATTGAGATATTACGCATAAGGTACTCTAACAAAATACATTCAGCATCGACCATGTTAAGTCACTAGCTAATAAAAGACCTCAGATTTATCTAAAAAAAACATATCTTTTTGGGTGTTGTCAAATTCTATATGCCTGCGATTGTGGATCGATGACAGGTGTGGGTTTACAGGTGTGGTGTACAGCTTTGGTGTGGTGGTGTGAACTAGGTGTACCGGGGTGATAGAGAGGAACAGATAAGGTGTACAGCCGTGGTTTACAGAGGTGATGAGTGGTTAACCCAGTTGGTGTGAAATTTCAATTCTCTACATATCAGAACTATACAAGAACAAGTCAAATACAAAAATATAAAACCACATAAAACGGTTTGGGCAATCAACTGAGATGAATATTTAATATAAAACACATAATAATCACCTATTTTAATCTCTTTTATCAGCTAATGACTTACCAGCTTCTCTAGATAAATAATCAACAATAAGGTTCTTTTGTTTGAAATAACCTGATAATTTCAATAAAGAAACTAACTTATCGTAGCATACTTCACCAAAACTTAAGTAATTACCGAACCATCTACGGAAGTCAACTGAAGATAAATTTTGAGTATCAAATATTAAGCCAGTATTTCTATGAATACCAGCTAAAATTACTGAGACTAAAACTAAATCAACTGAATAATGGAAAAGTCTACCGAGCTATAATTCTGTTAGTGATATTCCATACACCTGTATGTTGAGCCAAGGACAGCGGTTAAATATAAAATATTTCGAATGTTTACATACCCCCATCTTAATGTTATAGATCGATAAGGAGGTCGCGAAAGGATCATTTTCTTTAACTAGTACATGGCGGTGACAAGATGAGAGAGAATACTTACAAATAAAAGATTATAATAGCTGAAAAAAATAAGAGATAAATCAAAATTTAATCCGTCTATTGAATTGCTAAACTATTGACATTACTAATTAACAAATTACTTATATTTTCTTCAATTGATTTTTCAGCCGTATCACTTAAATGCTTTTTAGGATCTTGTTTACCAACATACCTTGTTTTTAACTGTTCTTCCAGTAATTCTTTTTCTTCTTGTACTCTTTTATTATATAATTCTGCTGTTTTAACCATACTTTGAATATTTGCCAAGTTATTGGCTTCACATTTTTCAAAATTCTCTACTGTTAATCCAGTTTGCCATGAATTTTTATGTAAATTAAGAAGCATATTAGTCTCATTAGAAGTTTTGTGATAATCAATATTTAATGAATAATAATGACGATTTAATCCATGAATTAATGCTTGAATTGATGGTTTATTTAAGTGACCAACATTTGATGTAGTTTGTCTTGGTTCATATCCCATCATTAAACTTGAAGTTTCAATTGTTCTAAAAGCATCAATAACAACTTTACCTTTAACTGACTGAATTGGATCTATAACAACTGCAACTGCTCTTTTATTTAATTGTTCAAATGATTGTTGAGTATTAACATCAACACTTGATAACCAACATCCAAAACCAGGATGTGAATGGTACCATCCAACAACCATTTGGTCTCTACCTGTTTGTCTTAACATATCCATCATTTTAGTTTGAAAAACATCATCAACTGCTTCAACAGATACACCAGTACCAGATTGAGGCATAGCGAAAACATCAATCACATGGATTGTGAATTCATCAACAAACTCTCCTAACATCAATCCCATAACTTCCATTGGAACACCAGCTCTTCCATGTTTCAACATCTTTAAAAGAGCTAATGATGAAATATAAACTGTTTCAGCATTATCTATCGTTGGACCATCACCGCCTGCTGCTGTTCCAGCACCTCCGAAACCTCCACCTTGACCTAATAATCTTTGTAACCTTTCCATCTTCTATGTAAATTCGTTAAATTCGTTAAACTTGTCAAGTATACTTTTTGTATTAAATCAATTCAAGTTACTAAGAAAATGTTAACAAATCTGGTGGCAATCGCAGTGTTCGCGTTCAATTCCTCAAAAAAAAATTAATGTTTGGTGTACGGGTGTTTCCCTTTATCCCAATTGATATGAAGTCTCTCTCTCGAATGGCTCCAAAATTCGAAAGTCCAAAAATTCCTTGACAATAAATATTTGTTTAGATAATGATTCCTCAAATTGAAAGTTTAAAGGGTAAGAAATATCCTGCTAAAGAGCATTGTAAAAGAGTTCATGAACTCTTAGTTAATAAGAAATCCAAAAATTCTTTATCAATTTGTGTTACTGGGGAATCTGATATATTATATGAATTTTCTGATCAAGCTAAACCATTTAGACAAAATAGATATTTCTTTTATTTATCAGGCTGTGATATTCCAGGTAGTCATATTATTTATCATGGTTCAACTGATACTTTAACTTTATATTTACCAGAAATTGATTATGATGATGTTATGTGGTCAGGTATGCCATTATTACCTGAAGAAGCATTAAAATTATTTGATATTGATGAATGTAAATATGTTAGTGAAATTCCAAAAGATTTAATGGCTGGTGTTGAAACTTATGCAGTTAATTTTAGTAGTTCAAATCAAATTTTTGCAAAAGATTTAATTGCTAATGATAAAGATTTCTTTTATGCTTTAGATGAATGTAGAATGATTAAAGATGATTATGAATTAGAATTAATGCGTCATGCTGCTAAATTAACTGATAATTGTCATCTTGCTGTTATGTCAGCTTTACCAATTGAAACTAATGAAACTCATATTCATGCTGAATTTATGTATCATGCTTTAAGACAAGGTTCAAAATATCAATCTTATGATCCTATTTGTTGTAGTGGACCAAATTGTTCTACTTTACATTATCTTAAAAATGATGATGATATGGAAAATAAAAGATCCGTCTTAATTGATGCTGGTTGTGAATGGTCATTATATGCAAGTGATGTTACAAGATGTTTCCCAATTAATGGTGATTGGAGTAAAGAACATTTAGAAATTTATAATATTGTTTTAAAAATGCAACAAGTTACTATGTCAATGATCAAACCTGGTGCTTCATGGGATGAAATTCATTTAACTGCTCATAAAGTTATGATTGACGAATTTTTAGAATTAGGAATTTTTAAATCTGAATATTCAAAAGAACAAATTTTTGATTCAAAAGTTTCTGCTAGATTTTTCCCTCATGGTTTAGGTCATTTGTTAGGTATGGATACTCATGATGTTGGTGGTTATCCAAATTATGATGATGAAGATGAATTATTAAAATATTTAAGATTAAGAAGACCATTACAAAAGGGTATGGTTGTAACTGATGAACCAGGTGTTTATTTTTCACCATTTTTATTAAAAGATGTTTTAAGTGATCCTGAAAGGGTTAAATATATCAATCAAGATGTTTTAGAAAAATATTGGTATGTTGGAGGTGTTAGAATTGAAGATGATTTACATATTACTGAAACTGGGTTTGAAAATTTAACAAAGATTACTAGTGATCCAACTGAAATTTCCAAGATAGTTAAAGCCGGTTTAGCTAGAGGAACTGAAGGTTTCCATAACATTGTCTAAAATACCTAGTGGTGACTCTCCTTATTATTCTGATTTTTTGATAGATCCTATTTGTTTTGATGTAAAAATATTTTTATTTATCTTTGAAACTCTGAAATCTTTTTGTTAGTCCACAATCTCATTTTCGATTATCCTCAAAACAAAAAAAAAATAGCAACGGGGAAAGGATCAAAGTTTTATACAATTGTTGAAAATGGATGAAGAATATGATGTTATTGTTTTAGGTACTGGATTGACTGAATGTATCTTATCTGGATTATTATCAGTTGAAGGTAAAAAAGTTTTACATATCGATAAACAAGATTTTTACGGAGGTGAATCTGCATCGTTAAATTTATCTCAATTATATTCTAAATTTAAACCATCAGGTCAAAAACCTGAGTTAAAAGGTAGAGATAGAGATTGGTGTGTTGATTTAATTCCAAAATTCTTAATGTCAAATGGTGAATTGACCAATATTTTAGTTCATACTGAAGTTACAAGATATATTGAATTTAAACAAATTGGTGGTAGTTATGTTTATCGTAATGGTAGAATTGCAAAAGTTCCATCAAATGAAATGGAAGCTGTTAGATCTTCATTAATGGGTATTTTTGAAAAAAGAAGAATGAAAGGATTTTTAGAATTTATTGCTAAATATGATGAAGATGTTAAATCAACTCATCAAGGTTTAGATTTAGATAATAATACAATGAATGAAGTTTATAATTATTGGAAATTAGAAAATGGTACTAAAGATTTTATTGGTCATGCAATGGCTTTATGGCCAAATGATGATTATTTAACTGAACCTGCAAGACAAACTTATGAAAGAATTGTTTTATATGTTCAATCAGTTGCTAAATATGGTAAATCTCCATATATTTATCCATTATATGGTTTAGGTGAATTACCTCAAGGTTTTGCAAGATTATCAGCTATTTATGGTGGTACTTATATGTTAGATACACCAATTGATGAAATCTTATATGATGATAATAAAAAATTTTCAGGAGTTATAACAAAAGAAGGTAAGGCAAAAGCACCAATTGTTATTGCTGATCCAACTTATTTCCCTGAAAAAGTTAAGAAAACTGGTCAAAAAGTTATTAGAGCAATGTGTATTTTAGATCATCCAGTTGCAAATACAAGTGATTTAGATTCTTTACAATTAATTATTCCTCAAAATCAAGTTGGTAGAAAACATGATATTTATATTGCAGTTTTATCTGATGTTCATTGTGTTGTCCCAAAGGGCTATTATTTAGCAATTGTTTCAACTATTATTGAAACTGAAACTCCTCATATAGAATTAGAACCAGCTTTTAAATTATTGGGTACAAGAATTGATACATTAATGGGAATTGCTGAATTATATGAACCAATTGATGATGGTTCAAAGGACGGTATTTATATTTCAAAAAGTTATGATTCAACTTCTCATTTCGAATCAATGACTGATGATGTTAAAGATTTATACTTTAGAGTTATGGGTAAACCATTGGTTTTAAAGAAAAGGCCAACTGATGAAGAAGATGATGCATTACAAGGTCTTTAAATTAGGTCAGTTGGCCTCTCCGCCCTAGTTGTATTAATCCATACTTTTAAGCTGGTAATCGTTTCAATCTGATTTTATACATATATAATTTAGGAACTTTAAAACTCTAAAACGCTTATATTCCTCTTTCTGGATTGGCACCTTTTAGCGCCGTCTGTCAAAATTCCCAAGAATTTGCCTATATAAAGAAGCCGCAAAAATTCCTTCCTATCTCTGAGTCAACACGTCGAGTTTAAATTTAAATTTAAATTTTTATATATAATCATCTGAAAATAACTGGGAAACACATTGTACAATCATGACTGTTAATGCATTAAAATCAACTTTCAAAACTTTATCTGGTAAACCATTATTAATGGGTACTGGATCAGGATCAAAATGGAAAGATATGAAAAGAGCTGATAACTCAAAAGCTCAACTTGTTGAAGATCAAATAAAAATGACAATTGATCAAGGATTTTATCATCTTGATACTGCTGAATTTTATACTACTGAAATCGAAGTTGGTAATTCAATTAAACATTCTAAATTATCTCGTGAAGATTTTTGGATTACTACTAAATATGCTCCACAATCCCTCACTTCAGGACCTGTTGAATCAATTCAAGGTAGTTTAAAAGAAATGGATATTACTTACGTTGATGCTTATTACATCCATCTTAACAAGTTCGTCAACACTCCAAATGGTTTAAATTTAGAAACTTGTTGGAAACAAATGTGTGAAGCTAAAAAGGCAGGTTTTACAAGATATCTTGGTGTCTCAAATTTTGATATTGAAGCAATGGAAACAGTTATTAAAATTAGTAAAGAATATGGTGAAGATTACTTACCAAAATTCAATCAAATTGAATATCACCCATATTTACAAAACCAATTCCCTGGAGTTTATGAATTTTGTCAAGAAAATGATATTTTAATTGAAGCTTATGCACCATTAACCCCATTAGTTAAAGTTGAAGGTGAACATCCTTTACAAAAAATTTTACCTGATTTAATTAAGAAATATAATAAAACTGATTCACAAATTTTATTAAGATGGACTTTACAAACCAATGTTTTACCAATTACTACTTCAAAAAGTCCAGTTAGAATGAAAGAATCTTTAGATGTTTATGATTTCGAATTAGATGAAGAAGATGTTAAAGCAATTTCTAAAACTGGTGATGATTTCCAATTTAGAAGTGCTCTTTTCGTTCTTTAAATTATTTATACAGAAAAATAATGAAAAATGAAAAATGAAAAAAAGAGTTTTTGATAGAATTCATTTAGATATACATTCATTAAATAAGTCTCTTCTTGATATTTTTACCCTCTAGTTTCTATTATTGGAATAATAATGAAGCTGCCATTTCAACATTCCCTTGGCAAGACTCTAAAGCTTGAACAGCTTCATTTCTTGAAAATCCTAACCCGATCAACTGTTGTATATCTGATTCTTTAAACTTAGGACCACTTGCAAATCCTGTTGTAGTATTTGACACTGAAGACGAAGAAGAAGCACCAGGTTGTGAAGCACTAGAACTTGAAGCTAGTCCTAAATTTTGTCTTTTCACAGCTGCCTCAGCTGCTGCATTTGATGCTACAGTTTTACGACTACCATTATTTGTTGGAATAGTCATATCACTAAATATATTACCACCAAATCCAAAATTACTATTTTCATTACCTCCACCAACTGTACTACCTAATAATTCATTATTTTCAATTTCATGATCTGCTAAAAATGGAGTTTCAATATTTGAACCAACTTTTAATTTATTATTTGCCAAATCAATTAAACATTTATGTCTTTTTAACATATCTAAACCAAATAATAAATCAACTGATGTACTTATAACATAAAATGAACAAGGAATTTCAATAGTTGAATCACCAATACTTATTGGTACACTATGAATTTTACCTAAAATTTTTGAAGATCCAACACCTCTAGCTTCACCAACAAATCTTTTGTCAATAAGATAATCAATACCTATTTTTTCAGCTAATCTTGGAGAAATAATAGTTTGTTGAGCTCCAGAATCAACAAAAGCTTGAACTGGATGACCATTAACTTTAATTTTTATATATAACATTGATACACTTGCGAAAGCTTCAGGTGTAATATCATAAGCTAATTCCATATTTTTTTGAATTTGTTCTTGTCTAATAATGTCTAAAATTTTTGCTTGATTTTCAGGATTATCAGGGTCTTGTTCTAATCTTGCAATTTCTTGTTGTTGTTGTTGATTAAAATTTCCTGACATATTCCCATTTTGAAATTGTTGTAATTGTTCTTTCATCATTGAACTAAATTGTGAAGGATTATTTAAAGCAGAATGTAATTGGGGATTTGTAGTCCTTAATTGGTTATTAGCAGTTGGATCATTAAGTAATTGTTGTCTCATTTGTTCAATTTGATTCTCTACAACACCTGAATTAATTGATGAAAATGTTCCTTCACTTGTAGCACTTCCAGATGTTTGAACATGCTTCTTTTTCAATACAATTAAATCATCATCTTTAAGACCACATTCACTTAAAGATTTAGAATCTCCAATTATAGTCTTTGAATTAAATATTAAAATTTGATCGTTCGGTATAATATCAGTTTCAGCTTCTAAATAAGCTTTAAAATCTTGTAATGACATTGATTCTGGTATGTCTATTGATAATATCAGACCATTATCTTCATTGGATACCGTTAACTTCATTTATAATAGGTTATCTTATTTGTGTTTTGATGGCAAAAAATTGAGATTATGAGATATGTTACTTTTATATAGATTTCTATAAGGTGGCGATTCAAGTGGCAAATCTTATGATCTGTTAAGGAAACCAACACCTCATTACATATTAACTAAGATTGTTTCCAATTTTAGAAATTTCATATATTTGGAGACTCTGATAAAGGTCAGTCTAAGAATTTTTAGAAGGGCTTGTGTAAAAGATGTGGAGGGTAATACAGACAAAGTTTTAAAGAAAAGAGTAAAAATGGGAATTCTTGAAATAATTATTTATTATCTATAATACAAAGGATTTCATTATTACTAACTATGTAATTTAACTTGGGAGGATCATAGCGATTTTACCACCATTTAATAACATTTTTTTAATCTTTTCTGGACTTTCACCATCGTTACTAATTTCGGTTACATCTTCTAAGACAATATTAACAAAATCATCAAATCCAATTAATTTCCCCTTGAATTCTCTATCGTAAGTCAATAAGACTCTAACTTCAGAGCCTATAGCTCTATCGATAACTTCTAATGGTAAGATAGTATTAACAGTTTCAGTTTCGTCCATCACAGTTAAAATTTCTCAAGTGCGACTGGTATCAAAGTTCTTCATATCATCTACAGAGGTTATAGAAATATATAGAGAGCTCAAGATAGGTAGAGCAAGATTGAGTTGAAATTAATTTCTATTACCATACAACCATTTCCTAAGTTTTTAATTGCTCTTGATGTCTTTGAGAAGACCCTAATATAACTTTACTCTTAAGTTTTGATCCAGATCCAGATCTTGATCTATTTCTACTTGATTGAGCTAAAATTTTTGCAGAAGTACCATCAAAATTTGATCTTTTTGTTTTCCAGCCATCAAAATCAATCAATGCTTGCATACACCCCCATTCAGTAATTTTATTTTGTAACCAAACTAAATTAACTGGTTTTGTTAAATAATCATTACATCCAGCCATTAATGCATTACTTCTATCAACTGATGAATTTGATGATGCGGTCAACGCAACAATAATAACTGGTGATCTAAAAATTTCCATATCTAATTTTTCTTGATCAGATAATTCACCTGAAAATTTTTGTCCAGTCAATTCATTTTCAGCGAATACACCAATTCTATTAATTCTTTCTAAATGTCTAATTTCTTTTGTTGCTTCAATACCTGATTTAACAGGCAATTGAATATCCATTAAAACTAAATGAAACCCACCTTTCCTCCATTTAACAATTGCTTCTTCACCATTTTTAGCAATTTCATAATGAATTTTATGTTTTCTTAAAAATGCTCCTAAAATTGCTTGATTAATTGCATTATCTTCAACAACTAATACTGAAATAGATGGTAAAACAGTTTCCGTCGCAGATCTTCCCTTTAAATCATTCTTTTTAGATCCTGAAGTTTGTCTCTTAATTGTAGTTGAAGTTTCCTTTTCTGTATTACTACTTTTTTGTCTAGTAGGTTCATTAACTTTCTTGGTAGTTGTAACAGTATTATTATTATTACTACCACTACTGCCATTACCACCCTTATTTGGTATGTTTTTATCTTTGGAAGTTTCTGAGTCATCTTTTCTTTCTAATTCTCCCTTTTTCCTAGTCATATTCAATTCAAGTGGTGGAGATGCTAAAAGTTCTCTAGTCTTCAATATTTCTTCAGTTGGATTAGTTGGTATTACAGGTGGATCTTCAAGTTTATTACCATTAATATCTATTTGAGGTATATGTTCTTGTTTTGTTTCCATTAATGTTGGGAATGGTTGAGGTGGTTCTAATCCTGAACTTGAATTGCTTGTTAAATTAGTTAAATTTCTTCCTACTGGCGATTGAATTAATCTTTCACGATTCTTATTAACGAAATTCTCATCTAAACTCAATCTTTTCTTCTCTGGTGGTACTTGACCACTTGCTGATAATGAGAAATTTTTAGGTAACAATAAAATTGCTTGGTTCCCAGAATTATTATTATTATTTGCAGTATTTGAATTTGAGTTGGAATTTGAAGCAGTTAAATTAGTTGAACTTTTTTGATTTAATAAGCTACTTGAAACTGGTGATTGTGGGGGATTTGATTGTGATCTTCTATGAATATTAATCCCACTTGGACTTGGCAGAATTTTAGATAATGCATTATTTGGAGACACTGATCTATCCTTATAAGTTGAATTACTATTATTTTGTAAATGTTGTGGATTTGGTTGAAAATAATGTGATGTATTATTTGAATTAATAGAATTTGGTGTAGCAGATCTATTATAATGATTATAATTGCTATAATTTGGATTCGAATTAACTGGTGAAGTAGAATTATATAAATGTGATAAATTTGCAGTACTTCCATAATATTTATTATTACCACCATTATGTGAATCAATTTCTTCAAATTGTGGAGTTTCGATTATAAAAGCTTCAGCCATTGACATCCCACCAGGGAAATAAAGATCTAGTATATTCCAAACATTTTGATCAGATTCTAAATTAATATACCCATAACCTTGAGAAATTTGTGATTGCTGTGATTGATGTTGCGATTGATGTTGCAGTTGATGAGGTTGTGGTATTTGTGGTATTGGATGATGTAATTGTGATGAAGATTCTTTAAAAGTTGAAGAAACTGGTGAAGTTGCAGATTTGGAACTTTCTGGTGAAGACAGTTGATTCCAAATATTAACTTTTTTAGTTGGTGGTGGATTTGATGTCGAAGCTGGTGGTTTCCTTGAATTTAAATCCATTTTTATTGTTAAATCTGCTGGATCGAAATATTTAGCTAATGCATTTGGGAATTTGCCCATTATTGCAGTTTTTAAATCATCAATTATATCACTTTGACTTACAATAATTGTTGTAGCTGTTCCATTTACACGTTTAACCCAAACTCTTTTAGAAGTAAATAAACTTGGTGAAAATGGTCCTGGATTAGTGAAATTAGGTATGCTACTAGCAATTGAGCCTAATGATCTTGGAGCATTTGAATTAGATTTCATATTCAATTTAAGGCTTGGTTTAGATTTATGAGTAGTTGAAGTTCCGCTACTATTTCCGGAATTTGATGGATGTGTTAGATTAAAATTACCAATCCCTGAAGCAAATAAATTAGAATTTTCAATTCTTGTCTGAGGAATCTGGGAATCTGAACCTTCTGGTTTTGTACTGGTTCCAAACATTTTTTACCATTAAATTATCACCCTTAAAAATTTGTTTGTAGTAAAGTCCTCACAAACAAAGAATTCTAAAAAATCTAATAATTTATGAATATTGTTGGAAAAATTGTGTGTATAAAAGTGTGAATACTTGTAATTAATTGTGAAAAAAGTATTCTATGATGATATCCCGTTTATTTTGTAAAACTAATTTGATTATTCTGTTAAAGCAAGATGAGTATCCAAATTAAACTTACTGAACAGTTCTTTCGGTGAGAATTTGAGAAATTGTGTGCTTGATAAGACTGTTGAGATGTGATCAAATAGGCAACCGATTAAAGTTTACTTTATTCACTCTATTGGGAATATTTAAAGTGGAGACTTATAATACAATGTTAGGGATTTAGTATAGGAGATAAAAATTAAGAGTAAATAAAAGGGAAACAGTCACAAGAGTCACAAGAGAGACAGAGGTAGCAATTCAAAAAAAACTGAATACATTTATTCCCAATCGTCTTCTTCCTTGCTGGTCTTCTTTAAATCTTCCTCACCTACATCAACTGGTTCCTCTTCTTCATCTTCATCGTCATCCCAAGTAAAATCTTCTTCGTTGTCCTTTTTGGTATCTTTATTTAATAATTTCTTTCTTTGTTCATCTTCTAATTTAAGACGATCTTCTAGTTTAAAATATCTATACCAAAATACATTATAAGATATTTTTAAAGGTACCATATCATTCATTAATTTTTCTAAAGTATTTTTATATTTTGATAAATTTTCAGCTATTATTTTTGTCTTGGAATCAACATTAAATTTATCTAAACCATCGTCTAATTTTTCATCTAATAATAAATCTGGGGTAGTATGTAATTTAAATAAATCACTATCATACCTTGAAGTACTATAATTTGGATCTGTACCTAATTTTGATGAAAATGCTAATTCTTTATCTTCGTCACCTGATTTTGATTTCAGTTGATCATTATCTTTATTGCCTTGATCAATTGAAACAATACTTGAAAAAAATGAAGCAAATTGACTTACATATTGACCAGCTTTCTTTTCAACTACTTCTAATTTTGAATCTAAATCATCAAGATAAGTATTTGCTTGATTACCTAAATTTTTAAGATCAATTTCTGGGATATGAATTTCTGGAATATGAATTTGAACTTGATCACCTAATGACTTAATTTGTTCTTCGAAATGATGTAAATGTTCAGTAACTTTAGTTTTATCATCAATATTATCTTTAGCAGCATTTAATTGCTTTAATAAATCATTTTTCCTTTCTTCTAATTTATATTTCTCTTGTAAACCTTCAGCATTCTTTGATGCTGTAACCCATAATTCACTAAATTTTTTTTCAACTGAATTATAAGCTTTATCAATTTCTGTCTCTAATTTATTAACTACTTCTTCAGTTTTACCTTCAATTTTACCTTCTTCCTTTGGTTTATTATCTGAAACTGGTTCAATAAACTCCATAATTACACTTTTTTTTATCCCCAATTACAGTCGCAATTTTTAAATGAAAATGATTTGGCTTTAATTCTTGGTGATGTTTATTATTGGACTATTTGATGTTTTGGAAACTCGTTGATTGTATATAATATTGAATAACTAAGATTTCTTATCGTTTGAATTGTGTTTGGGTGCTTTTATGTTGGTGAAATTTTCAAATTTCAATTCACCTATAATAAATCAAATTTTCTAAGAGGCTTGGTAAATTTTGCAACTCATGAACCGGAACTCAATTTTTGTAATTATCCAAGAACTAAAATCTTAGATAAAATGTATATTTACATACAATTTCTTATTACATGGCAATATAATAAAACTCTGTAAAATGTTAGAGAAATACAAATTTCGTAAAATTTATCCTAGTCTAGGGAAGTCTTACACGGAAAAGTAAAGTCGAAAAACCATCGCACCTTATGATTCCAACCATACGAAGATTAACAAAATGTATTGTAACATTTGAAAATTGTATACTTAAACCAAGTATTAATGCATCAGAAAAAATCTTTCAAAAACCAATTGATAATTTCTCGATTTATTTACCAAATAAAGAGAATTTACCATCAAAATATGCAATTTTAGGTGAATGTAAAACTGAATTCTTAAATGCACTTTCAATGAAATATTTACCAGAACCACCACTTTCAAGAAAATATCCCTTAATTCAAGAACTTGGTAATTACGATATAATTGAATATTTAAATTTTAAAGAAAGTTCTGGTTTAGATAAAGTTTATTTATCAGCTAGATATGAATCATTTTCATATAAAGGAGATTTAGAAATGACAGATGATGTAAATTCTGTTAAAAATTATATAACTGGTAATAATAATTATAATACAAATCATTTAAATAAAAACCAAGATCAAATTAATAAAGTAATAGAATTATTTAATTTAAGTCATTTAAAAAATAAATGGATTAATTCATTAAGTAATGGACAATTAAGAAGAGCAAGAATTGCAAAATCAATTTTAAATAATCCAAAACTTTTAATTATTGATGATCCATTTTTAGGTTTAGATCCAAATCAAACAGTTTCAGTTTCTGATTCACTTTCCAAAGTATCTGAAGCTTTTGATATGTCAATTATTTTAGGTTTAAGAGTTCAAGATAAAATTCCAAATTGGATAACTCATGTTGCAGAATTTAATAAAGAAGGTATGATTTTAAATACTACTAAAGAAGATGCATTAGATAAAATTTCAAAAGAACTTGACAATAATGAAGAAAGACCAATTGAAAAAAATTATAAATTTGAAAAATTTGAAAATCATGAACCAAATACTCCAATTCATATTGAATTTAATAATGCATCAGTTATTTATAAAGAATTAGAAATTTTAAAAAAATTTTCATGGAAAATTCCAAAAAATTCAAGTTGGAGAATTTTAGGTGATAATGGTACAGGTAAAACAACAATTTTATCATTAATTTCTGCAGATCATCCACAATCATGGAGATCAGTTATTAAAATTAATGATGTATTACGTAAATCAGGTTCTGGAATTTCATTTTTTGATGTCAATAATGATATTGGAATTTCATCACCTGAATTACATGCATTAGCACCATCATATAAAACTATGAAACAAATTATTAATAATGGATTAGTTAGAGATGTTGGTAATTCCAATTTTAATTTCCAAGATTTTAAATTAAAACCAAATAATGAAATTGCAAAAATATTTAATATACCAATTATTAAAGAAATTTTAGATAAAAATGAAGATACATTATTTAAAGATTTAACAATTACGAATCAAAAATTAACTTTATTTTTACGGGCAATAATTAAAAATCCATCTATTATAATTCTTGATGAAGCATTTTCATGCATGGATGATGTGAAATTAGTTAAAATTTGTCACAAGATCTTGAAAGATTTCTTTTCAAATAGTACTATATTAACTATTGGTCATATAGATTGGGAATTACCTGCGTATGATTACATGATCAAATTAACAGGTGATAAAGATAGAAGTTATGAATTATATAAAGTTGTATGAAATCGTAGTATATAGTTTTGTAGAATATAATTTTCTCACACGCGAGTTCTCCCAAGTGTCTAACACCAATAGTTAAGATATCAACAATCGCGCTACGGGTGGGAAAAAATTTTAAAGATCCCAACTGTAAACAGTTTGAAAAAATAGTATTGTCCATAGAAACATTATCTGGGTTTTCAAGAATTGTTATTTGTTGGAGCAAACACACAGCTGAGGATTTCATACATACATAGGTTTTTAAATAGATTTGGTCATTGGAAGTATTTCATTATATTTCTAGATTTCAACAAACACACAACCGCCCACCCCCTATTTCCATTCATTTTAGATATACATATTTTTGAAATTGTCCGGTTTTTTTGCTTTATTTTTGCTTTTGATAAGAGTTTAGAATATTACAAGATCATTAGATAACGTTAGATTATTACCATTAGAAAAATAGAGGTTTAGTAATTTTTTTATTTCATTATTTCACGAAACTAAAATTTACAACACGTCAAAAAAAAAAGTCAACACATTTTATAGAAATTTGTCAAAAACAATAAAAAACACAGAGATACAAGGTAGAATACATCATATTAATAATAAAATAAAGATGAATAGATTACCTGACGCTCCAATAGATGATAGACCATCTGAAGTATTGGCAGAATTAGAATATGGAAAATTAACATCCAAAGATTATTTATACCTGGCTTCACATCCAAAAGGTGTACCATTTCCAAAAGCAATTGAAGATGAGCCACCATTATTTATTTATATTTTAACTTATTTATCATATTTAATTTTAATTATTATTGGTCATATTAGAGATTTTTTTGGTAAAATTTTTAAATCAAAAGAATATAATCATTTAGTTGAACAAAATGGTTATGCTCCATGGTTTGATGGTTTTGAAAGTTTTTATGATCGTAGAATGAAAAATAGAATTGATGATTGTTTTTCAAGACCAATTCATGGTGCTCCAGGTAGATATATTCATTGTTTTGATAGAACTAAAACTGGTAAAAATGAATATGAATATTCTGGTGAAGTATCTGAATGTCTTAATTTATCTTCATATAATTATTTAGGTTTTGGTCAATCAAAAGGTGCTTGTACTAATTATGCTTTAAGATCAATTGATGATTATGGTACTTCAGGATTTTCTGCAAGAGCTTATGCAGGTACAACTGATTTACATATTCAATGTGAAAAATTACTTGCAGAATTTGTTGGTCAAGAAGATGCAATGATGATTTCTCAAGGTTATGGTACAAATGGTTTATTATTTTCAACTATTGCAGATCAAAAAACTTTAGTTATTAGTGATGAATTAAATCATGCATCAATTAGATTTGGTTTAAGAGTTTCAGGTGCTCAAGTTAAAATTTGTAAACATAATGATATGAAAAATTTAGAAAAAGTTATTAGAGATGCAATCGCTCAAGGTCAACCAAAAACTCATAGACCATGGAAAAAAATTATTATTGCAGTTGAAGGTTTATATTCAATGGAAGGTAATTTATGTGATTTACCAGAAGTTATAAGAATTAAAAATAAATATAAATGTTATTTATTTGTTGATGAAGCTCATTCAATCGGTGCAATTGGTCCAAATGGTAGAGGAGTTTGTGATTATTTTGGAGTTGATCCAAAAGAAGTTGATATTTTAATGGGTACTTTAACAAAATCTTTTGGTGCCACTGGTGGTTATATTTCTGGTAATCGTAATATAATTGAAAAAATTAGATCACAATATGCAACTAATGTTTATGGTGAATCTGTACCACCTGCAGTTTTAGCTCAAATTATTTCATCAGTTCAACTTATTCAAGGTGTTATTAATCCTGGTGAAGGGCAAGAAAGATTACAAAGAATTGCTTTTAATTCTCGTTATCTTAGATTAGGATTAAAAAAATTAGGTTTTATCGTTTATGGTGCTGATGATTCACCTGTTATCCCATTATTAGTATTTTTACCAGCTAAAATGCCAGCTGTTTCAAGAATTCTTTATAAATTAAAAATTGCTGTTGTTATAACTGCTTATCCTGCAACTCCAATTGTTAGTGGTAGAGTTAGATTATGTGTTAGTAGTGCTTTAACTAAAGAAGATTTAGATTATGTTTTAGAAAAATTTAATGAAATTGGTGATTTAGTTTTCTTAAAGTTCAGTAGTGGTAAAGCTGGTGGTTCAAGAATTAAAGGTAAAGCTCCAAGAATGTCACTCCAAGAAGCTTTAGCTAATAATGTTGAAGATTGTAAGAAACCAAATATGAGTTTCCTTATTGATCAAAAATAAGTATAAAATACAATACCAAACTAAATTAAATTAAACTAAAAACTCAAAAATAAAAAAAAACTGCAAGAAAAGGCATTAATTAAACTGTCAAAAGCAATGAGACATATTTACATATAAGATGAAAAGATTTAATAGTTTCAATAATGAAATGGACCCCCTTAAAACCTTAGAATATAGTAACTTAACCTCAATTAAAAAAGGACTAATTAAAAGCTTATAGTAATGATATAATTCTTTTTGTGAGTTTATACTTTTTATATTCTAATACAGCAATGTAGTCAATAGTATGTACATAATTATTCAGAAAAAAATTGATACCATTATCCTTTTTAGTGTTTCTTCTCTGTATAATTATGCTCGATTTTTCTATTTTTCTATTTTTCTTCCAATCTCAAACTAATTACAAGTGGAATCAAATTAACAAGATGGAAATTGGACTGATTGTACCACCGTTGAAATTTAGTACCGTTCAAGATGGCCTTTATAGAGGTGCATATCCTAGGGAGGTGAATTATCCATTTATTGAAAGTTTGAAATTGAAAACAATCGTATCATTGACTCCAGATCCAATAACTCCAGAAACTGATTCAAAATTATATTCCTTTGCGATGAATAATAATATCAAGCTAATTCATTTGGAAAGTGAGAGACTGGGGAAAGGTAAGAAGAGGGGCGTTCCATTAGGTTATACTACTGTGCTACAGGCTTTAGATTATATGATCCATTCTAATAATGCTCCAGTTTATATTCATTGTTTAAATGGTGGTCAAGTTACAAGTTTAGTTATTGCTTGTTTAAGAAGACTACAATTTTGGACATCATTAACTATTTTTAATGAATTTATAAATTTTACTTCCAACATAACTGTTAATGATAGAAGTTTTGTTGAAGGTTTTGAAGGTGATATTAATATTAATCCAAATTTTAAAGCGGAATGGTTATGGGAAGGTTTAAGTAATGGAGTCATAAATAGTCATCCTAAATTACAAATAATAATACCAAATGAATCAATATAGAGTTGATTTTCTAAACAAAAGAAAGAATATTTATAAAGACATGATATAACGAAATTTTAATATATATTAATAAACCCTAAACTCTTTGATAAAACAAGCAATATGCATTTTTATTCAACACTTCAGTCTCTTTATGATTGAAAGTCACTTTGGAATCATCAAAATAACACCATCCCTTTTTCTTTTTATCATTTTGTTTGTACACATATGAAGTATAATGACCAGTAGTTAAATTACCATAATGATTGGCAACACCATATAATTTATATCTAAATGGTGGAATTTGATTTCTTGTAGGTAAAGTCGAAAGTATTTGTGATTCTTCCTCCTTTGTCATACTTTGAGTACTTGAATTGTTCAATGAAGTACCAGTATTAGGCCAATATGAAGTTAAATCAAGAACATCATTAACAGGGTACTTAACAAATGTGTCTAATTTACTGAAATACCCCATTGGTGAAATCTGGAATCTTTTAAAATGAATGATTAAAACTTGTGGTAACCTCGTGATTGTAATTTTCTTTGTCAGTCTAGTAAATTTTTTACAATTTGGGCAATGCCATTTATTTTCATCATCTAGTAATTCTAATTCCACAAATTCTTTTAAACAATCATCCAAGTTAACACTCTTATTCCTCTTTTCAGGAATAGGTAATGATAATATCAGGAATGCATTATAACTGGTTGAAGTGGTTCCACATTCTAAACATTTTAACTGTGATAAATATTGGCCTTGGAAATAATCAACAATGACTGAAAAATTCAATTTCAAATACCTTTCCCATTCAATAGTTGATGCTAATCTAACCGGTAAATTCTCTCTCGCCTTTTCTTGATTTGGAGTTAATTCCATAATAGCTTTCTTTTCATTAACATCAATTACCATCTGATTTAAATCTTCATGTAATGAATCTAACAAGAAATTTAAAAATTCAATACAATCTTGTTGATCATAATTTGAAAATTGTGAAGAAAGTGAACCAACAACTTTTTTGAAATTCAGTGGTGTAAATGAACTACCTGAATTCCCAAACATATTCATTAATAAATTAACGAAATTAGTCGTTAAGATTCCCTTGGTACCTAATTTATTATTAACATTTATATGTTGTCTGTATGATTGCAGTAAAGCTGGTGAACTGGAAGTTAATGGGAATGTTGGGAAAAAAAATTTAGTTAATTGTGGAGTTGCACTAACACATTGTAAGATACAATTCATATAACAAGAATTACCTAAATTTGTTAATCCAGTGGTATACTGTTCTAAAAATTTCACAGGACTTGTTTTTGGATCTTCTTTTGACTTTTGTGGTGGGATAGATGGCAGATTTGAACTGGTTCTAGATAATGGGAATGGATTATTAGATTGCAGTGGGATAATTTTTGGAGAATTATTTGAATTAGGTAATGATGGTGAAGGAGAATTTGATAATGGGGTTGATGGAGAAAAGTTCAACTTTGATCTATCATGTCCAGCCAATGAATTTGAAAAGGAACTTACTGATGAATTCATATTATTCATGGCTACTGATTCATGCAATTGAGGTAATTTTAATGGTGCACTAGGAATATATGAATCATTAGAACTAGAACTAGTACCAGCAACAAAAGGGTTTGACACGGGTGTTGATTTTGTAGGTTTAGCGGTTCCAAGATAATCTGCAAAGTTTTTAAGGTATGGTGAATTACTTGTAATAGATGCTATAGAAGAATCATTCTTCATGTTTATGCTCAGTGACATGTAACTGTTTCTTCTGGAACTTGAAGGAGAACTACTTCCATCCTTTGACATAGACGCTTGTGGCCTTGATAACATCGGGATTTCTGTAGTCTTCATAATAGATGATTCTCCGAAATTAGTGTACCAATGAGTGATACCTCCAGTTAAATAGCATGGTGACCTTTTCAATTTTGAACTAATATATTTGTTTCTATAAGTGATTAATTCAATAAATTTTTTGAAAGGATTCTTTGCAGGGTTACCATTATTGTCATTTGCAATTAACAGATCAGTTAAAAGTTCAAATCTATCATATTTTGGTAAACTTATACCATATCTTAAATTGTAAATAACAATAAAATCGTATTTATGTCTATTAGCGAAGAAATTGTATTGTATTTCAGGTAATAGTAATTTAAGTCTACTCTCTAAGTCTTGATCTGTTAATTCGTTATTATTAGTACCTGCAAATAAACTATCAATTAATGAAGGGTCTATATTAACAATATCTCTATAATTTATATGATTGTAATTATATTCATTTTTGGTTCTAAAATCAATTAAAAGAACAGAATATGCGTCCTTATGGATATTTAAAATATTATGTAGTTCGGAAGCAGTTATAGCTTCCAAATATTTAAATTTTTCAATTTGTGTTATACCAGTTATATCCTCACTAACTAATCCGTGATTATGACTCGGATTATCATTATCTTTAGCACTCAATTTATTAAATCTTGCCAATAATGGATCTAAATCGTCCAGTACCACCTCCCTGACAATGTTATCTGATTTGGAAGAATGTGAAGCCAAGTATTTCTCTAGTTGTGATAATTTATCTTTATTATGTGATAGTGTCTTATCAATATTTTCAACAAAATCCTTAAGATCGTCAGATACATGTGTACTACACTCTTTCAAAAGCATTTCAGTGATGTAAAAACAAAGGATACATAACTCGAAATCACAATATCCAAGTTGTTCAAAACGTTTCAATTCATATTTGATCACTTCTAGTAATTCAATCTGGTACTTGATATGCTGATAAACTTTTGTGCTACTCTTCAATAGCTTAGTAGAAAACTTCACACTAGCCTCTTGTATCTTGGATATAGGTAGAAATACCGTCTCTTCTTTGATCATTGTATCTCAATTGTCTCACTAAAATTTGAGATCGGTAAGATACGATTATTTGATTGATAATATGAGCTTGCCCTCCTAATTAGAAAAATGCTGCGAAAATGATCTAAATTATCATGAAATCAGGACTAAATATTAGCCTTTGGTTGATACTTAATTATTAATAAGGTTAAAAGGCTATGGAGAGAGAGAATGACCAAGTCTTATAATAGCCTTTAAACATATACGATTTGTTGCTAATTTAAAAATAGTTGGGTTATGTTGTGCCAAGATCATGAGAGGCTTATTAATACAGTTTAAAACAATCTTTAAATTTTGATATATAATCAATTATCTGAAGTTATTCTTAAACTCCCTCAACCCAGCTTCAAATCCGTGATCCCATTCCCAAATATGTCTACCATTACCCATTTGATTGATATGTTGTCTCAATCTAGCAGCTTTCCAAGCTTCTTTACGACCAATTACTGAACCATTAAAAGATGCAAATGCTTTAGAATCATTCCATGCTGTTAAAAATCCATCTTTGAATCTACCATGTTCGTATCTCTCGTTAGGGTTAGCATTGTCCCAGTAATTGCAATGACCTCCAAATTCTTGCTTTACCCTTTCTCCACGTTTATTATCATCAGGGATCGATAAACCTTTGAAATTAATTGGATTATAAATAGCTCCTTTATCAGTCATAGTTTTGAAATCCCATTCTCCGCCATTCCCTGATTCAAACTTAAATGTCCAAAAAAATGATCCAAATGTTGCTCTATCTTTCATAATATCGATTTGTCTTTTACCAAAATCAATGACTAAATTGTCTCTATTAGAATTGGCATTATCTTTATCCCATGATCTACCATCCATTACACATGAGTATTCTCCAATTAATATATCGACACCTTTACTATCTTCATTCAAATTAGTTAATAAATCATTATTTAAATCATTTATAATCTGTGGTGGAGATTTATTCTTATCATTATCAGAAGCACAACGGTAACAATGATGGTCAAGTACAACACCAATATTACTACTGCCTTGCTTTTCTTGAATCCATCTAACCCATTGGTCTGGCCACCAACCATCTGAAATAATCACTGGGATTTCTTTATCGGCTTCTCTAATCAGATTAATTGCAGCTCCATAATAATACTGTTGGCTTTTAGGTTCATTTTCAAAAACTGATTCATTGACAACTTGAATACCTGCAATATTTTCATATCTTGATAAATCTTGTGCAATAAACTTCATCATATCACACATTTGTAACTGTAAACCTGATGAACTCCAAAACTCTGCACTTCCTCCTTCTTTCTCTCCACTATGAGCATCTCCATTTGCTCCACCTGGTAATCCATGAACGTCAATTAATACACCAATTCCATGTTCACCAGCTTTTTCAATAAATTTGGATTTAAATATATTCCATGCATTCAGATATATATCTTTCACTTTACTGAATTTTGTATCCTTGGTATAATTACCATTATCAACTTCCCAATATCCAATTGGGATTCTAACAGCTGTAACTGCATGATCTTCAAGCCACCTCCAATCATCATCACTCATAAAATTATTCCAATGATTTTCAAACTTATTTCTAGCTTCCTCTTTACCTAATTTCAGTATCGATTGTTTGGATGCTTCAAATTCGACCAGTGTATTATCAATAAACAATCCATGGAAGATCCATTTTTCTAAAACGAAACATGCACCCAAATTAACACCATAATTTTGACGAGCTTGATAAATTTGTTTCTTTGTCGGTTTATCTCCAATTGAAAGGTTAGACTCGACTATATTAGACCCCTTGGACTTGATCTTAAGACTATCAAACACCATTGGTCAATTGCTGGTTTGTACGAGGCTGTTTGTTGGAAACTAAAATTTCTAAATTTAATCTTGATCTGCAACCTTGCTGCGACAAGTTTTTATTTGCAACGGGTCTAATAATGAAATGAATCAAAAGAGTGATTCTATTCCATTTAACGATTGGCCAGCATTTCTTAAAAGATTGGGTAAGTTGTTTTCCCAAATCAACGCACATTTAACGTTTTTATTGTCACATTCAAGATCAACAATCCCATCTTTTGAATATTTCCAAAAATTAAACAATGATGTATCACAATTTGATTTAGCTGCTATAAAGTATTTATTACCTAAGAACGACGTGTTTTATGATTACGTTGATAAAGAAGAGTTGTATGGTCCTGAATCAAACGGGGAGAAAAGAGTGAAATATAGCATGGAGAAAGGTTATGATATGAAACAGCCAGATACGATGGATTCAGTTTATGAATCATTAGCTTTAGCTTCCATTCCAGATCAAATACTTATTTTCACTTTTGAAGATATGAAAATTGATAATGTTGCATCAGTTATTAATGGAGTTAGAAGGGGAGTACGTCGTAAATATACTGAACCTAATAATTTTTTTAATCATAAAGATTTAACTACACAGAAACTAACTCAAAGTCAATTATTACCAATTATCAAAACTAGATTAGATAAATTCAATTATGGAGTTTCTAATTTCTTGAATAGCAATGGAGGAATTCAAATGGATGAATTTTTCTTGCTTCAGAAACTAGAAGAGGAGTGTCAGATCTATTTACCCAGAAGTCCGGAACTTCTCGATCCAGTTGTACAACTTAACCAAAGGGGAAATGGTGTCCATTTAAGGAATGAATGTTTAGATTCTGATCAAATGATTGAAATTCTTAAGAAGAGTGATTTCTATGACGATCAAATAAGCTTTCAAGGCACATTTACTGAACCCAAGAAGGCAGCATTCAAAGATTTTGATGTTGATTTTTATAATATTCATCCATCTTTAATAGAAGCCATAAAGCAATATAAAGGGATTGATATTGGTCATAATTTGTACCATCATCAAGCATCAGCATTGGAAATCTTATTGGAAAATACACCAAAACATGTAATCACTAGTACACCTACAAGTTCTGGAAAATCATTAATCTTCCAAATTCCTATATTGAATGAGATACTTTGGGATATAGAAAATAATAAATCAAGGTATAAAACACGGAAAAGTACAGCTATTTTCATTTTCCCTACTAAAGCGTTAGCTCAAGATCAAAAGAAACATTTACAAGATCTAATTCAATATTTACCTCATCAGATTACTGTCGATACGTATGATGGAGATACGGATAGTAAAAAAAGGAGCCCTATAAGGAAGACGTCAGATATTATTTTCACCAACCCTGATACTATTCATGCATCTATTTTGCCAAATTATGATGGTATGAATTTTGCTTATAATGATGAAGGATGGAAGCCTTTTCTATCTGCTTTAAAATATATAGTTGTGGATGAAATTCATGTTTATAAAGGTTCATTTGGGATCAGTGTGAGTTATGTTATGTCGAGGTTGTTAAGGGTATTAGAAAGCATAAGATCGAGTGAAGAAACAATCCAAAAGAGCAAGCTCCGTTTTATTGCTAGTTCAGCAACGGTTTTAAACCCAGCTGCACATTTTAGAACTGTCTGTGCTATCCCATCAGATGAGTCTATAACACATATCTCAAAAGATGGAAGTGCATCTTGTGAGAAGAGATTATTGGTTTGGAAACCACCTCCATTAATGAATAAGAAAGGTGAAGTCTTGTCTTCTCATTTAGATTTACCTAATTCTACTAAGAATGAAACCATGATTCCAAGAGTAAATTTAGTATTCGAGCTGGCTCGTATATTGCTTCTGTTACTTTCTGGATCTCCACATTTAAAAGTCATAGTTTTTTGTCCCATCCGTAAATTAACGGAAATATTAATGAAGGAGGTAAGAAATTTATTAGGTCAATCCAGCTACGCCAACTCTGGAGTTGATGAAAGAGATGTCATGGTTTACAGGGGTGGGTATTCAAAACAAGATAGGAGAGATATTGAATTAAAGATGTTTAATGGTGACTTGAGAGCCTTAATTGCAACAAGCGCATTGGAATTAGGTGTGGATTTATCTTACCTTGATGTAGTAATAACGTGTGGATTCCCAATCCTGAAAATGAATATGCATCAACAATTTGGAAGAGCTGGTAGAGGTAAGAATTCCAGAGGTAGTTTAGCTATCTTTGTTGCGGGGAATGTTCCACTTGATGAATACTATTTAACCCACCCTCAAGAGATATTAGATAAGACCACTTATGAAGATCTTTGTGTGGATGGGTTGATTGCAGCTGAGATGCATAAGATGATACTAGAAAATCATTTGCAATGTGCAGCATTTGAATTACCTATAATCTTACCGAATGATGCAAAATGGTTTTGTCATAGTAAAACAGAAGGAAAACTTGTCCAAATGTTTAACGATGCCTGTAAAAATAAACTAAATCAAGATAAATTGGGTAGATATAGATGTGATCCTTCATATTTACCTTGGCCTGCTTTGAAGGTAGCTATTAGGGCAGTGGAGACTCCAGCGTACGCTGTAGTGGATATAACTAACAATAGAAATATCATTATCGAAGAAGTTGAAGAGTCAAGAACTTCCTTTACTCTTTATGAAGGAGGGATATTTTTACATCAAGGTTTACCGTATCTAGTTAAAGAATTTAATACTGAAAAGAAATTTGCTAAGGTCATGAGAGTGACAGTTGATTGGATAACACAACAAAGAGATTTTACTGATATTGATCCTTATGAAATTGAATATGTAAGATGTTTAAAAACAGATGAATTATCTGATATTCCAGCATATTTTGGGAAAATTGAAACAACTATAGTTGTCTTTGGTTTCTTCAAAGTGAATAAAAAGGGAGAAATTCTTGAAGCTGTTGAAGTTAAAAACCCTCCTGTAAAGTTTAAATCCAAAGGCTTTTGGTTAGATATACCTAGAGAATCTTTAGATTTACTAGATTCCAAAAATCTATCTAAAGCTGGTGGTATACATGCTGCACAACATTTAATCATGAATATTTTACCTATATTTATTGGTGGGAACAGAGTTGAATCAGATCCAAATGCGATGTATTCACCTAGCAGTCAATGTGAATTGATGACTGATTGTAAAGCCCCTGAAAAGGAGTTTGCTAATCGACAAACAAAAAGGTTAAGACCGGGAAGATTGATTTTCCATGATTCAAAAGGTGGAACTCAAGGGTCTGGAATTTCTGCGAAAGCTTTTGAACACATAGATGAAATTCTTTTAGCTGCTTATGAAAGAATTAAGAGTTGTGATTGTGAATGGGGATGTGCTAGATGTATTACCCCAAGTTTCTGTAAAGAAGGATCTTTAGTTATGTCTAAACCTGCAGCGCATATAATCTTAGGGCATTTGGTAGGAAAGAACTTGCAAGAATTGGGTGATAGTATTCCTGATGGTCCAGAACCTAATTTACCTGAAATAAAAGTCGAAACAATTCAAGCTGTATCAACAGTTGTCAAGATGTCACCCGATATCGAGATAATCGAAGTCAAAATCACTAAACCAACAGAGATCAAGAAAGAAGATGAGACTTAAAACTTAAAGTGTGTGTGTATATATATAAATGTAATAATACTTTTTCTTTTTTTAATATTTTTGTCCTTTTTTGTTTGTCATAATGGAGGCTCTTCTCGAAATTCTATTAGCTAAACTTGAAATCCTATTTCCGCCATTAGTATTTCCACTTCCTTGAGAATCATCTGAAACTCCTGAAATGTTAGAATCAAAGGAAGCCAGCCTCATAATTGATTTTTTTCTATTAAGTGTATCAGTTGATAATGCATTCTTATTTGAAGAATAAACTTTATTCTCAGATGGAGACGTAGTTTCTTCAGTATCGTCCTCTTGAACTTTATGTTTCACTCTATGTTGAAGTGCTGGAGTCTTTGTTAATCTCTTACTTTTAGATAAACGAAAGACTTGTGAAACTGGTTTAAGATAAATTGATGCTAATGATCCAATATTTAATTCTAATTCTTCTAAAACTTTTGGATTGATATTTTCATTTTCAGAATTAATCTTGATATTTGAATTAAGTACAATCTCTTTAGCAACTTTTTGGAACTCGCCGCCTTGTGAATTCTCAGTAATTAGTCTCCAGTAAAAATACCCTCTCTCTCTTAAATCTGGATTATTTACTTCTTCTGTAGCCCATTTTAAAATTTCTAAAGTCATTGTTTCATATTGTACAGGGTAATTTAAATATACTTTAATTGTTGAAGTTAAAATTGAATTTTGAAGCTCCAAAGGTTCATCTTTATAAGATTTCAGTAAATCTTTCAAGACATCATATGGTTTATCAATTAAAGTACAGAATTGTCCTACTATCCATACAATTGCAGTTTTTGAATCAGTTTCATTGATCAATTTGTAGTATTTACATAATTCAACAATGGCATTATCGAATTGTCCTGGATATCTTCTAACGATATTCTTTAAAACAACAGCCGATTCTTGGACCACATAATCTACACCATTGGATACAAGATCAACTATAATATCCACACATAATGATGCAGCATTTTTCAATTTTACAGCTAAGTTACCAAATGCTCTTATAGCTTTTCTAGCCATTGAAAGATCAATATCCGTTGCATATTCTTCTAATTCTCTTGCAACAACCAGGAAATTTTCTTCATTAGCTAAAAGATATATGATTTCTAATTTTGTATCTTTTACATAGATTGCATCATTGTATTTACAAAATAACATTTCAACGTTAAATTCAACTAATTCTTTTCTACCTAATAACAAAAGGATAATATTTCTTAATACTAAGAATTGAATTTCAGCAGGCTTTGCTAATAATGATACTAATGAGGATCCTAATCTTTTAGGTAAAGAAGGTATAATCAATTGTGGATTCTTGACATAATTACTAAAATAGACAATCACTTTGACTGCATTTAAAACTATCGAAGAATTTTCATGTTGTAAGAATGGTAAAATCATTTCAATCATGTCAAGTGCAACTTCTGTTGTTTCAGGTACAAATGAAAGTAACGAATTAATTACATAAATTTGACTCCATTCAGTTGTTTTATGTATATGTTTAAGCAATTCAATTGTATGATCTTGATTCACAGTCAATTTCAAATCCAAAGTCTTATCGAATTCAATAATTGAATCTAATGCTGATAATGCAACTGATATAACGCCATCATCTTCGTCATATAATAAATCATTTAAATCATCTAATAAATTCTCATTAATGACTTTTTTAGTATTATTTTGAAACATTCTAGCTAAAGCATAACATGCGGCCATTCTAACGAATGAATTCTTGTCCCTTAAGTATAATCTAATCACTTGGAAAGCTAATTCGTTGAATTCAGGTAATGAAATAGTTGATAAGGTCTTTATAGTCAAACTTCGAAGAATAGCATCTTGATCTTCTCTGAACCTACGTAAAAATGGCAATGCTTGCGAGGCAGTAGGTGGGTCATAATGAGCATAAAAACATAAATAATCTAAACAGACTCTCCTGATTTCAATATCGTCGTACCTTAATAACCCAATGATCTCCGGTAACAATTTTGAAATTTCATTATTATTGATAATTATATTAGCTGTAACTTTCTTCAAAATCAATTTGATTTTAGCATGAGGTTTCGATTTCTTATAAGTCTGTTCCAATTCTGCCTTTATTTCTGAAGACTTGGTCTTTACAAATAATTTCCCTTCACTCATACCGGTAATGGAAAGAACGCTTTAAAACACACAAATTCGCGGTTAGATTGGGAGAACTTTCAGATCTGTAAGAGACTATTTGAAGGTTGATGAGTTATGGATGAAGAATCAAAATGTTATAGTTCTACTACCATTGGGTTATTCTATAGGATCATTAGTGTTCAAATACATTGTAGGGCAATTTTTTGAATTTATTGGAATCAATTTATGCATTAAATAGGCATAATACCCCAAGATCTCTGCTTAAAACGATGACTAAACCTAGCATATATATATATATATGTGTGTGTGTGTGTGTGTGTGTGTGTTTGTATATAATTATATCATTGATGACTCTCGATGACTATTAAGCATATCCGCTAGTTAAATGGAATTTTTAGTGTATTAATACCTATTTAGTTGACCATCGCTTCATCTCTGATTTACATTCCTAATTAGGTCATTTCCGCGCGGCTCGATTTAGTGCTGCAGTATAAAATCCCCATAATTTCTAATAATTTTCAAAATTCTATTAATCCTTTTAAAATTTTTATAATGGCACCAACCTTAAAAAACCAAGACCTTTTCAGAACTCATTCATTCATTAATGGAGAATGGTTTGAATCCAAATCAACCAAAACTTTCATTGTTCACGATCCAGCAACTGGTGAAACTATTGAAGAATTAGTTGATTTATTACCTGAAGAAATTGATTACGCTATTAAAGTTACCGCTGATACTTTTAAAACTTACAGAAAGAGTAATGCTTATGACAGATCCAAATGGTGTAGAAACTTATATGATTTAATGATTGAAAATGCTGAAGATTTAGCTAAAATCTTAACTTGGGAAAATGGTAAACCATTCGTTGAAGCAATGGGAGAAATTAAATATGCTGCTTCTTATTTTGAATGGTTTGCTGAAGAAGCAAAGAGAATGTATGGTCACACTATCCAACCAAATAACAATAACAACAAAGTCATTACTTTAAAACAACCAATTGGTCCAGTTGGTTTATTATGTCCATTCAATTTCCCAACTGCTATGGGTGCTAGAAAAGCTGCACCAGCTTTAGCTGTTGGTTGTACCACCATCTTGAAACCAGATGCCCAAACTCCATTCTCATCATTAGCTTTAGCTTATTTAGCTGATAAGGCTGGGTTCCCAGCTGGTGTTTTCAATGTTGTTTTATCATCACCTGAAAGTACACCAAGTTGTGGATTAAAATTCTGTGAAAGTGAAAAAATTAAGAAGATCTCTTTCACTGGTTCAACTCCAGTTGGTAAATTATTAATGAAACAATCATCATCAACTTTAAAAAAATTATCATTTGAATTAGGTGGTAATGCACCAATAATTATTTTTGATGATGCTAATATTGACAAAGCCGTTGAACAATCACTTTTATCTAAATTCAGATCATTAGGTCAAACTTGTGTTTGTGCCAATAGAATTTACGTTCAATCAAAAGTTTACGATGAATTCGTTTCTAAATTTTCTGCTAAAGTTGAAAGCTTCAAAATTGGTAATGGTTTTGATAAAGATGTTACTCACACTTGTTTAATTCATGATAGAGCTGTTGCTAAAGTTGTTGAACATGTTAAAGATGCTGTTTCAAAAGGTGCCAAATATGCTGTTAAAGGTGGTGTTTTACCTGAACTTGGTCCAAATTTCTATGCACCAACCGTTTTAACTGATGTTACTCAAGATATGAAAGTTGCTAAAGAAGAAACTTTCGGTCCATTAGCTGCTATTATAAAATTCGAAGATAGAGAAGAAGCTTTATCATTCAGTAATGATACCGAATTCGGTTTAGCCGCTTATGTATTCACTGAAAGTCTTAATACTGCTTGGTACATGGGAGAATTCGTTGAAGCTGGTATGGTTGCCGTTAACGTCGGTGTTTTCACTGATGCTGCATTACCATTTGGTGGTGTTAAAGAATCCGGTTTTGGTAGAGAAGGTTCCGTTTATGGAATTGATGATTACACAGTTGTTAAATCAATTATTTTAGGTGATGTCTACAATTAGGGCAATTTCAAAAAAAAAAAAAAAATATTCAAAGATAAGATACCAATATATTTATATGTGTATATATTCAAATTAATAGTTAAATTTATATTTCAAGGTTGAATAATTCTTTCTTTTCCACTTTTTTTTTCACTTTTGTTTCTGACTTTTTTATATCAATTTTATACTTTTTTAATAATAATTGATGAAGCACCTCCACCACCATTACATAATCCAGCAGCACCGTAAACCCCATTTTCTTGGGATAAAACAGAGATCAATGTGACGACTATTCTAGCACCGCTGCAACCTAACGGGTGACCAAGGGCTACGGAACCACCGTAAACATTAACTTTTTTAGGATCGATATTTAATTTAGTTGGATTTGCCATACCAACTTGCAGAAAAGCTTCATTAAATTCAAAAAAATCAATATCTTCAACTGATAAGTTGGCATTTTTTAAAGCTTTTGGAATTGCCATTGATGGAGCAATAGTGAAATCAATTGGTTTGGTAGCCGCTTCACCAACTGATACAATCTCACAAATTGGAGTTAATCCTAATTCTTTTAATTTCTTTTCACTTACTAAGATTAAAGCAGCACCTCCATCATTTAAAGATGGAGCATTTGGAGCAGTTACTAATCCATCTTGGATGAAAGCTGGTTTAGCTTGACGTAATTTAGATTCATTAAACTTATTTAAATCTTCATCTTTATCTAAGATTTTTACACCTTGTTTGGAAACAATTTTTACTGGAGCAATTTCATTTTCAAATTTTTTATGTTCATATGCTTCAAAAGCCTTTTTATAACAATCAACAGCATAATCATCCACTTTTTCACGAGTATAACCCATATCTTTTGATAATTTTTCAGCTGACATACCCATAAGAAATTTATCTTGAGCATCTTTTAAACCATCATTTTGTAACCCATCAACTAAAACCCCATCACCGTATCTTAACCCAGTTCTAGGAACATAATATGGAACATTAGACATTGATTCAGCACCTCCTGCGATCACAACATCTGCATTCCCAAGTTTAATAGTTTGGTACCCTAAAATGATAGATTTCATCCCAGATGAACATACTTTATTGATAGTGGTAGAAATGACAGAATCAGGTAAACCAGCTTTCAATGCAACTTGCCTTGAAGGATCTTGTCCAACATTGGCGCCTAAAGCACAACCAAAGAAAATTTCATCAACCTCTGTTACTGGTAACTTAATTTTTTCAATTGCCGCCAGAACTGCATGAGATCCAAGATCGCTATAATTAAACAGTGATAAAGATCCTTGGAATGATCCAATTGGTGTACGAGAAGACGATACAATATATACTGACATTGGTTCTTTAGATTATACAAGTTATTATAGAATATTAATCCTAGGGTTGTTGGCAATTTATAGTTTGTCGTACAGAATTGAAACCCAGTCGTATATGAGTGACTCTCCATTCGAGCTTATACTTCCCCCACCAAAATTTCAAATTACTTAAAATTCCAATCCTCTTTTTCAAGACTTCTAGATACTTGCAGGCCCATGGGCCATAGTTCATTACTGTTTCCTATTCCAGATATGTATATTGGTTAATATTTCTACTCAAATGATTTTTTTGCAACCAGCGCAACCAACTTCCAGATTAGGAGCAGAGTAAGTTTCAAACATAAAAACCCAGTAAATTCGCAACTTAAGCCTTTCAATTACATAAATATCTGCAATGAAGTTATCATCATTTTATTTGTTTTCCTTAGCGTTAGCACTTGTAATCGACACTTATGAGGCTGAACCTGAACAAGATGTTACATTCTTAGACTCAATTTATGGGCCATTAGTCAACAGTGACGAGACACAATCGTTTAAACAAAACCTCATTAGTCTGGGGAAAGTCCAAGTCAAACCAGCAATCAATGAATTAGAAATGACTATGAAAGATATTGGGTTCGAACTTGACTTTGATAACTTTGCCAACACTCAAGAGAAATTATCATCACTTAGAAAACACCAACAATCGGTTAAATCCCATCAATCTTATTTGAAATACCAAACAAAACTTAAACTCCCATTAGATGATGAAACTGGTGATATTTCTGGTAATCCAAGTATGTTCGGTGGTATCATTACATTTGGAAGATTCAATCACTTCAATTGTTTCGATCCTGAGTTATATGACAAACCAATTGATATTGCAATTGTTGGAGCTCCCTTCGATACTGGTGTTTCATACCGTCCTGGTGCTAGATTTGGACCAGAAGCAATTAGATCAAGTGGTAGAAGACTTGGAGGTGCTTCTTCAGTTAAGGCAAGTGGTAACAGAAACAGTAATTTAACTCATATCAACCCTTACGATGCAAAATCTCATAATTTATCAATTATTGATTGTGGTGATGTTCCATTAACCCCATTTGATAATCGTATTGCTTTAAACCAATTATATAGGGGTGAAAGGGCTATTCATAACCATACAACAAGTCCAAATAATTCAATTAAAGCACCTAAAATTATTACCATGGGTGGTGATCATACTATCACTTTGATGACCTTGAAATCTGCTTATGAAAAATACGGTCCATTAAATGTTATTCATTTTGATAGTCATATCGATACTTGGGATCCTAAAGTTTTAGGTGGTGGAGTCTCAGATTATATGAAACTTAATCATGGTACTTTCTTACATTATGCCGCAGAACAAGGGTACTTGAACACAAGTCTGTGTTACCACGTTGGTATGCGTGCTCCATTCATAGATGATGCTTATGATTCACAACATGATATCGATTGTGGGTTTAAAACTATTACTGCTAGAGATATCGATTACTTAACCATTCAAGGAGTAATTAGAAAACTTTTAGGAGATTTAGGTACCGAAGCACCAGTTTACATTAGTGTTGATATTGATGTTTTGGACCCAGCATTTGCTCCGGCTACTGGTACAATGGAAGTTGGTGGTTGGTCCACCAGAGAACTTATTAGTGTCTTGGATGGGTTAGAAGGTATCAATTTGATTGGAGGAGATGTTGTTGAAGTCAGTCCTCCATTCGACAGTAGTAGTGAAATCACCTCTTTAGCAGCCACTGCGGTCATCGATTCCATGTTAGGATTAATGATTGTAAAAGAACTCTTTTAAATTAATATAGGTACAAACCAAGATAAGACACTCACACCTCAAAAAAAAATAGAGCCTCACAGTTTTTGGCCCCAATTCTTTCGACCTCAATCTCGCATTATCAAATATTTTTATCTCACTTATCTTATTCATATTCAAAGAATTTTGTCATGTGTATGGGACGTCATATCGCTAGAAATCCAATGGAAGGTCAAACCCAATCACCATTACTTGAATCTGCTCCATTAAAAAATGAACGAGTCATTGGTTCCAACGAGGTATACTTGAATGAAAAGGAAGAAAATCCAGGTTACCAGCACCTGGAAAAGTCAGAATTATCAGGACAATTACCAGCTCCAGTCACACATACAACTAAAACTGCAAAGAGTATATATAGAAGGATCTTCCAAAAGTGGTACTTGCTTTTCATCATCCTATTTTTAGTATTTATTAAATTCGTAAACTAGATATACAAGACATTATCATATTTTTTTTTCTGTTTTTCTGCTTTTTTTTAAAAATTTCTGATTTTATTGCATTTCATTTATTCACCTCTTAATGCTCTGATAACTGCTGGTCTTCTCATCATATACTTTGTCCATTTATAGACTTCTGGAAATTCTGATTTTAAATTAATTCCAATTCTATCAACTACATTATTCCATGGAACAAATGATAAATCAGCAATTGTTGCTCTATCACCCACCAACCAGATTGGGTAATCGAAGTACCTAGATTGTGATAAAGGTGTAGTACCAGCAGAATAAGCCGCTGCATTATCTACATCTAAATCCATAATTAAAGCTTCTCTACGTTCCGCTAAAGCCATTTCTAAAACTCCATAAACTCTTCTAACTTCATCTGTATATCTTTCCACGGCGCTTGGTACAGGGGATGAATGGAAGTATCTGAAATGTAAAGCTTGGCCAATCATTGGGGCATGACCTGAAGTTTGAAAGAAAACCCATGAACTAATTGCACTTTGTTCAACTAAATTATTTGACCATAATTGACATTCACCATTTTCATTTAAATATTTCGATACTAAATAGAATATTATCGATCCACTCTCCCATATAGATGTATTATCATTTGAATGATCAATTAATGCAGGAACTCTTGCATTTGGATTTATTGTTACAAATTCTGGTGCTCTTTGTTCACCACTATTAAAATCTAAAAATATAGTATTATAATTTAAGCCTAATTCTGAAAGTATTATGGCTACTTTAAACCCATTAGGTGCTGATCTATGACTAAATAATGTATAACCTTCAGTTGGTTGATTTGCAAAAAATTGGGAAATTCTTGAACCCTGTAAAGGATGAGAACTGATTAAATTTTCTTGTAAATTATCTCCTCCTAATCCTGCATTTCTTATATTATTATTAAGATTATTACTTGAATTTTGATTTTGATTTTGATTATTAGTATTATCGATATTTACATTCTTTAAACCAGCTGATAAGTTTGAAATGGTTGGTTCATGACTATCCATGGTGTTGATGAGAAAAATTTATACTCGCACTTGAATATTAATAAAATTAAATACATGAGTTTAATCAATTATACATAATAGAGTACCATAAATAATTCAATTTATTTCAAATTCAAATAGTTAGAAATATCGAATTAGAAGAAGTAGAATCTCAATCTGATTGGTCAAGTAGCTTGAAAATCTATTCAAAAGCCAATATACCAACTATTTACTCCTAAAAAAACCTGTGTTTACTGTATGTATCTCAACACCTAAAAATTAATTGTGTGGCATTTTTAGCCTTACAAAAAAAGCCCACAAGGTATGAGCAAATAATCATCGCTTTTCAGTAATATTGAACTTCTTATTATACTCTTTCTCCCTAACATACTTAAGCCTTAGATATCCCCATACCTTTTACAAATATTTGAGCTGGTTTGTGATAGTTTGATGTCAATGATATGAATCAAAAATATGTATCATGAGATGCACCAAATTAGAGATTTTTCTTTTTTACAACATTATATATTCTGACCCAATTATCTATACATCACCAATGCACACCCAAAAAAAATGAATATAATACAAGAACCGACCATGACCATACTTTTTTTAGTTTTATATTTCTTTACATTTTCTCTAAATCTTAATCTTCATATTTTAATTTCCTTCATGAACCTTTCATACTTTTCATATATCCTATTTTCATTCATCATTATTATATTATTGCCTATTATATTTTTATTTCCCTGTTTTTATTGTTGTTTTATTTGTGTGTTAAAATTTTTTTGCCTTTTTTTTCTCTTTGGATTACTATTAAATTCGTTATCTTCATTGTATACAATAACATACTAAATTATTATAAAATTGTATCGTTATCTATTATTATTATATTATTCTTAACTATTCTTGAAATTATTGTTATTATTATTATTATTATTATTTATTTACTTTGTGTTTTCTTTCTCTTTCTTTACTTTCTCTTTCTTTACTTTCTCTTTCTTTACTTTCATATTATCATTATTATTTAAAATTATTAATTAATTAATTATTTATTTTTTTTCAAAAAGAATGGATGAAAAAAAAAAATCAATCTTTACTAATGAGTTGTATGACCTCTATGATATTTTAAACCATTTAAATTTTTATAACGTTTGCCGCATACTTCACATCTATAAGGTTTATCCTTTTCTAAAGCTGAAGCATCTAAATAAGGTGTATTACTTTCAGGATCTATAACAGATATAGTTCCATCTGGATTTTCTTGTAATGTTTGATTTTGATGACCATGTAATCTATGATATTTTAAACCATTTTGATTTTTATAATTTTTATCACATCCAATAACTGGGCATTTAAATGGTTTATCTTCACTATTTTCCAAGACGTATAAATGTCTTGAAGGATCATCAATATACATTATATCATCATCTTCCATTGGAGATCCAGAATCTGATGGAGTTTGAGATAATTGTTGAGGAGTTTGTGGTGTATGTTGTTGTAAATTAAATTGATTAATTGATGGTGATTGATTACCATTTTTTAATTGTTGATTTACTTGATTTGGATTTTGACCAACTTGATTTTGTTTTTGTTGTTGACGTTGCTGTAATTGCTGTTGTTGTTGTTGTTGCAGTGATTGATTTTGTTGTTGTAATTGTGATTGTTGATTCTGCGTTTGTTGTTGCTGTTGTGAACCTTGTTGTTGTTGTTGTTGTAATTGTTGTTGCAACTGTTGTTGTTGTTGCAGTAGTTGTTGATGATTTTGATGATTTTGATTATTTAAAAATACATCAGTTGTTGAAACAGTTTCTAAAATATTATGCATATTATTTAAATTACGATTTCTATTTGAATTTAATAAATGATTTGTATTATCAGTTGGTGGACTTAAATTAATATGAGCTTCTTCATAATGTCTTAATAAATCATGTAAAGTTGGTAATAATTGACCACAACAACTATAATCTTTACAATAATCAGCTTCTAAATTTGGTAAATAAGAAGTTTGTGGAGGTGATAAAGCAACTGATGAATTATGATGATTAAAATTATTTTGATTATTAAAATTATTAAATCTAAATGAACTTCTCCTTATATTAAATCCATTATTAATTATTTGTTGAGGATTTAAATTTGTATTTGGATTTATTAAATTATTAGAATTTGAAATTTGTTGCGTCTGTTGCAGTTGATGTGATTGATTTTGAAATTGATTTTGTTGTTGTTGTTGTTGCTGATTGTGCTGCTGCTGTTGATTTTGTTGATGTTGTTGTTGCTGTTGATTCATCATTACTTCATCTTTTAACCAAGATCCAATTGTTATCGAACCCCAACTTACCCCACCCATACCTTGAGAATGAGCCAAACTTTCTCTTCTAAATCTTGAATTATTAAAGATTGAAGACCTTTGATAAGTTATATCAATCGGCTGTGTATCTGGGATATTTGATTGAGTTTGTGGTTGATTAGTATCAAATATTCTTGTATTAAACATTTTGTAGTGTTAAGATTCTTTCTTATTACTATTATTTGCAATCACTAATGAAGTATGAAACAAAAAAAAAAAAAGTTAAGTGGTTTGTGTAATAAGTAATCGAAAATTAAATTAATGACAAACGCTCTTTTGTTACCGATCGATATCCAACAAAAAAAAAATATATTAATAAATAAATAAAGATATGATTCCAAGTTCGATACGACACCTACTTCTTGTAACCAAATGTGATGGAAAGGATACTAATTAAAAAAAAAAAAAAATTAATTTAATGAAGACCTTTGAAATATCCTGATTAATAAGTGTGTTAGTGGCAAAGCGGTTAGTGTGGAAAAAAATATAAATACCAACTTTTTAACTAAATTTTTTCACGGATAATGATATTAACTCTCTTATTATAATGGAAGGAGTATATAAGGATATGATGATGGTTTATAATATAATAATAAACCTATAAAACTTAGACGAAATCAATTAGGTCCTTATTTTTGCCTGAAATTTCTCATTTTTTTATTGCCAATGGGAGCATCAAATTTAGGACTCTTTTTGGGCAGATGCACACGACCTCTAAGGGCTATTAATGGTAAATTAATCCATTCCATTTGACACATTTTTTAAAATTATAATAGATTATATAAATTATTTATATAGAGATATATAGAGATATAGATTGTATAAGGGGGAGTAAATGGGTTTATATGGTATAAACCTTTGGGTCTATTACTACTACAACTCTTTAGCATTTTGACATGATTCAATTTATTCAATTTATTCATTTTAACTCATCGGAATTTATTGGACGGCGGGACACGACCGGTTGCAATTATTAAAAATACTGTAAATAAATTTAAAAGCAATATATTATAACTTATATAACTGAACCTTCTAAGGTGAAATATAATTCAAGTTAATAGATCTCTTAGTATACGACGTCTTTAAAAAGGGAAACAAAATGAGAGACGATTTTATGTGTTGGTAACTAAGAAGCTCAAAAGTTCCTGCAGTGAATGTTTTAATCGTAACTTGGTGAATTACTAAGGTTATATACCTCTTAATTTAGGATAATAACAGCAATCAGATATAATTATAAAGGAACAATTAAGCTCATTTATCTTTGTTCTAGAAGTACAACAACCTGATGTGGAGGTGATCCGGAATGACATATTGGCTTAATATCCAAGTTAAATTTAGTCGGACTTGCGAGCTTCGTAGCCATCGTACTTAATGGCGCCCAAAACTTCAAACTACAAAATCCAAAATCCCCTAAACTAACTATGAGTTAGTATGAGTAAGAAGTGATGAGTAAAAATACGGTTATATCCACTAATAGGAGATTTTACGGAGGAACTAAACTAATGCTTTTTTTTTTACGGTTCTTCAAAATAAGGTTTCTTAAATTATTAAGACTCACTTTTTTGTATACTTATTCATATGTTGTAAATCGGTATTTTCTTGACATTTGTCCCACGATTGCTGCAACATTTCACGATAATATAGTATTAACTACTACCAACACCAAGATTTATCGTAAATAAATTGGAAATAGATTTGAAATTAAACTAAGTTATAATTCCTTGTCTGTTACATAATGTACTATTGTTAATGAATTTTTTAATATTGGAGAAATCCGACCAAAAGAAATTCTAAGGGTATTGATGCTGATCTGAGAAAATATATCTAAGAAAATATATCTGAGAAAATAAAACGGTAAGTTTCTTTTTAAAATGCCGATTATAGAGTCTCTGCATTTCAAATTATATCTCTATAACTGTACATCTCTACTTCTCTACCTTCTCTACTGACAATCAATATACTATTTGTATAATATTTCTAAAATTTGATTCTTACCCAAAATAGCCAAATTGCAAAATTAGGGGAAAATAGAGGGAATAGTTGCATTTTGAGATTTAGATCTCATCTTAAGATTATATCTCGTAACTAGAAAGTTCATCCAAAGATTTAAATAAACGTAAGATATGTTTAAATATATTTATATAGTGTACTTATACAGAGTGTATTTCATGTTTTTGGTAGAAATCAAGAAATCCAACTTGAATTAAGTTTATGTTAGTTAACGCGTGTAGATCTAAACCGTTATGGTACTTTAGAGAGTTAAATTAACTGATGTTTACAAGTTGGTGCTTATAAACTGATGGGTGTTAGGGAATTATTCAAGTGTAATGTACTTTCTAAAGTATATATATCCATTTTCTAGTACTATTTTCCCATATAACCAGAAGAAAAGCCATAGAAAGCCTAAATATTTTGGAAAGTAATACCAAATAAACAAAGTATAATAAAAATACCAACAGACGATCCCCATACTTTTAACATATAAACAAATGTAATAGTCACAGTTGACCTAATAGTCATAACTAACGGTGTAGCATCTTAGCCACAAAATTCTAGCCATATACCTTGTCTCGCGTTTTGCAACCAAATCCGAAACGGCTTGTGTATAATATATATAAATAAATTGAATTATCTCAATCTACAATTTAAACTAACTATCATAATGCTAACTGAATTCCCTAATGAAGTTTTAATTCAAATAATAGATAAAGTACCTAAAAATCAATTAACTAGATTAAATCTAGTGAATAAAACTTTTAATTCAATTATTACACCTAAATTATACAATTATATTGAAATTAATTGTTGCAAAATACAAAATGATAGTGATTTTATTGTAATATCAAATATTTATAGTTTAAAACAATTTTTCAAACAATTAATGAATGAAGATAACAAAAATTCAAATAATAATAGTAAAAATATTTATAGTTTAATATTTAATAAATTACCTGATTTACCAGAAGATGAAATATTTAAAATATTTTCCAAAATATTCCCAAAATTAATAAATTTAAAAGAATTTAAATGGTATTCAAATTATAATCTTGATTTAAAATTAGTTAATTTATTACCATCATCATTATTTACATTAAATGGGAATTTTAAAAATTTTCAATTACTTGATTATAAATTTTCAAATATTAATAGCTTAAGTTTATCAGGTTTTAAAAATTTTAATAACGTTAAAATAAATTTAAATAACTTCCCTTATTTAGAGAAATTAAAAATTTCTAAAAAAAATTTAGTTCATGTTGAAGATTTATTACTTAATATTTTCAATAATGATAAAAAATTAAATTTAACTCATTTAACTGTAGAAAATTTATATTTAACTAAAACTGATATAAATTTATTAATTAATAAGATTAATTTTGAAAAATTAATTGATTTAAAATTAATAAATTGTTATGAAATTATTACAAATGTAAATTCAAATTTACTTGATAAATTTAAACCAAATAATTTAAAAAATCTTGAAATTGATCTTTTAAATAATGAATATAATAATCATTATATTTATAATTTTATAAATCAAACAAATTTAGAAAAACTTAAAATTAATATTAATATTTCAAATAATTTACAATCAAATTTAATAAGTTTATTATCAAATTTAAATAATGATATAAAATTTTTAGATTTAAATTTTAAAATCCTTTCAAATAATAAAATTTTAATATTAAATTATTTAAATCCAATTCAATTATTTAAAATAATTGATAATTTTAAAAATTTAACAACTTTAAAATTACCAATTTTTTTCAAAAATTTAAATAATTTATCATTTGATTTACCTTCTTTGAAATATTTACAATTTAATTTAATAGATTTATATAAATTAAATAATTCATTAATTAATTTTGAAGTTAATAATGATTTAAATGTATCAATATTTCATAATATAATGAATAAAATAAATTGTAATTTAGAATATTTAATAATTAAATTAGACCAATACCATGTATTTAATGTTCAAAATAGAGTACTTCACTCAATTAATCAATTATAAAGATCTTGTATAGATAAGATCATATGAATTACGTAGAAAATGATAAAGAATAATGTGTATTCCTCTTTAGATCTCTTAAATCTCTAAGATCGCATAATCTTTTCTCGATTCATAAACCTATACAAAGCTAGTTAAAACTTGCACAAGTTTAAAACAAAATATTGGATCAAAATAATCTACAAACCCTGTATAATTTCGGCAAATCCTCACTCCGTCCGCGACCCCAGGCCCCCTCCCCAGGCCCCCTCCCCATCTTGCCCGTAAAATTTCTTCCGCACTTGGGGGTAAAACCTTCCACAGAAGCCACCAGGTATCGGCTTACTGTTCGGGTGATATTAATAATCGCAACTATTAACCCCAACTTTTTAACCCCAAATCTTGTCGATATTATACATAAATACCATACTTTAAAGTACCCCTACTCTAATTGATATATTTTCTAATAAAAAATTACTTCAATTGCTTAGTTGTAGAACCTTAACTGATTAAATAAATAAATTACTTAAGGCTTATCATTGCTTCGCGAACCCCCTTATAAAATTCCCAATTTTTCAAAATCCCAAAATTTCAATTTAGTGGGCGTTAGAATCAAAAAAAAAAATTTAACAACAATGTCATTGACCGCTGAAGAGAAAAGGTTACAAAATCCAGATTTTAAAAAATGGGGGTGTTATGTTGCTGAACGTCAATGGTCAACAGTTCGTGAAGATTATTCAATGAGTGGTGATGCTTGGGCTGATTTCCCATTTGAACATAGTCATTCAAGAACTTATCGTTGGGGTGAAGATGGTTTAGCTGGTGTTAGTGATACTTATCAATTAATTAATTTTACAATGGCAATTTGGAATGGTAAAGATTCAATTTTAAAAGAAAAATTATTTGGTCTTACAAATAATCAAGGTAATCATGGTGAAGATGTTAAAGAAATGTATTATTATTTAGATAATACTCCAACTCATAGTTATATGAAATTTTTATATAAATATCCTCAAAATCCTTTCCCTTATGATGATTTAGTTAAAGAAAATGGTAAAAGATCAAGATTAGAAAGAGAATATGAATTAATTGATACTGGTATTTTTGATAATAATGAATATTTTGATATTGTTTTTGAAATGGCAAAAGATGATGATGATCCTGATGAATTATTATTTAGAATCACTGCTTATAATAGATCTGATAAACCTGCTCCTTTACATATTTTACCTCATATTACTTTAAGAAATTTTTGGTCTTGGGGTAAAACTAATAAACCAAAACCTTCAATGAAACAAATTGATGATAGTACTATTGAAATTTATCATCATCATTTTGGTAAAAGATATGTTTCATTTGCTCCATCTCCAGGTTTTACTGAAAATTCAAATGATATTGAACCAAATCTTTTATTTACTGAAAATGAAACAAATACTGAAAAATTATATAATCAACCAAATCAATCAAAATATGTTAAAGATGCTTTCCATGAATTTGTTGTTGATAATAAAAATGATGTTGTTAATCCAAATAAAAATGGTACAAAAGCTTGTGCTTGGTTTAAATTTGATGAAGTTCCTCCAGGTGATTATGTTACTTTACGTTATAAAGTTTCAAAAAGATTAGAAGAAATTGATGAATTTGAATTTGATAATACTTTTTCAAGAAGACAAGATGAAGCTGATGCATTTTATTGGAAAGTTAGTCCAATGCCAATTCCTGATCATTTAAGAGCTGTTCAAAGACAAGCTTTTGCAGGTTTATTATGGACAAAACAATTTTATTATTTTATTCATGATTATTGGTCAAAAGGTGATGATTCAACTCCAAAACCTCCTCCAAATAGAGCTAATGGTCGAAATAAAGATTGGAAACATTTATATATTAATGATATTTTATCATTACCTGATAAATGGGAATATCCATTTTTTGCAGCTTGGGATACTGCATTTCATTGTATTCCATTTGCAATGATTGATCCTGAATTTGCTAAAAAACAATTGGATTTATTAACAAGAGAATGGTATATGCATCCAAATGGTCAAATTCCTGCTTATGAATGGAATTTTAGTGATGTTAATCCACCAGTTCATGCATGGGCAACTTTTAGAATTTTTAAAATTGAAAAGAAAATGTATGGTAGAGAAGATTTAGATTTTTTGGAAACTTTATTCCAAAAATTATTAATTAATTTTACTTGGTGGGTTAATAGAAAGGACAGGGATGGTAATAATGTTTTTGAAGGTGGATTTTTAGGTTTAGATAATATCGGTATTTTTAATAGATCTGAGCCTTTACCAACTGGTGGTAGTTTAGAACAAGCTGATTCAACAGGTTGGATGGCATTTTTTTCATTACAAATGTTAAATATTGCTTTAGAATTAGCCAAGACAAAACCAATTTATGAAAATATTGCTTCAAAATTTTTTGAACATTTTATTCTTATTGCTGATGCAATGACTTATAAAGATGATGGTCGTGAAGTTAGTTTATGGCATGATCAAGATAAATTTTATTATGATGCTATTACTTATGGTGATAATCATGCTCATTTATTACCTGTTAGATCATTAGTTGGACTTATTCCATTATATGCATCATTAACTTTAGAACCTGAATTATTAGATAAATTCCCATCATTTAAGAAAAGATTGAATTGGTTTATTAATCATAAACAATCAATGGCTGAAAGAAATATTGCATCCATGGAAACAAGAGGGGTTGGTGAAAGATTATTATTAGCTTTAGTTGATAAAGATAGATTGGTTAGTATTTTACAAAGAATGTTAGATGAAGATGAATTTTTATCAAATTTTGGTATTAGATCATTATCAAAATATCATGAAAAAAACCCATTTGAAATGAATGTTAATGGAGAAAATTTTCAAGTTGCTTATTTACCTGGTGAATCAGATAGTGGAATGTTTGGCGGTAATACATCATGGAGAGGTCCAATTTTCTTATCAACTACTTTCCTTTTAGTTGAATCACTTCAAAGATTTTATCTTTATTATGGACCAGATTTAAAACTTGAATGTCCAACTGGTTCAGGTCAATTTTTAAATTTAGCTCAATGTGCTCAAGAAATTCAATATAGAGTTATAAGTTTATTTGTACCAGATGAAAATGGTAATAGACCTTGTAATGGAGGTAATGAATTAACTGATAAAGATCCATTATTTAAAGATTTTGTTTTATTTTATGAATATTTTGATGGTGATACTGGTAGAGGTTTAGGCGCTTCCCATCAATGTGGTTGGACCGCATTGATTGCTAAATGGATTCATGATACTGGTAGTGGTTATAGTTTACCAAAAACTCCAAAATCAAGTGGTTCGCCAAGAAGACAAAGTATTTATAGTGAAATGAATGTAAATTCTAATTTACAACCTGATTTATCAGATTTAACAATGGAAACCGTTGATAAATATTTCCCAAAATCAAATCAATTCCCTGGTAGATTAATGAGAAGAAGATCCGGTAAATCTTTATTAAATTTAACAATGCATTCATTAGATTTAGATGAAGAAGAAGAACAAACTAAGGCAAAATTAATCAGAAATAAATCAATTTTAAATTATAATGAAATGATTGCAAAAGAAAATGAAGGTTTACATTTAACCCCTACTAAATCTGCTACTTCAGTTCATTCAAATCCAACTTTTGATGATGATTTCCTTAATAATATTAGATCTGCTTATAAAAATTATAATAAAGATGCTGATCAAGGTGATGAATTCGAAGCTAGACACTAATTTTGATAGATTCCCAGTTTCTTTTTTGTTTAAGAAAGAAACGAAAAAGATGTTCGTAGTATGTGTATCTGTTTTACCATTTCTGTAATGGTAATATATGTTTTTCAGTTCTAAAGAGGTATACATTACAATTTTAAATTAAATATATAACATGAATTTATTTTCTCTCTAAGCACATAAAATTTCACATAGTTAAAATTTCTTGCGCAGTGGAAGAAAAAAGACGATAGTCATGAGTTTGTTCGATAGTTATGAAAGCGATTTCCAATTAGCTATACAAGATGCTAAATCTAAATTATCAGCTGTTTCATCAATGACTGATGGAGGTATGTGGAATTAATTTATTATATCTTTTTGTTGTTTGAATCTAATAAATTTTGAAACAAACGCTTGAAGAATTGAGATTTGAATGAATCCCCCTTTACTAACTTCTTAATAGAACAAAGAAAGCAAACTCTTAAATCAATTGAAAGTACAACTGATGAATGTTTAGAATTAATAGATCAAATGAACTTGGAAGTTCAAAATTTACCTTCAAATCAAAGGTCATCATACAACACTAAAATTCGTCAATATAAAGGGCAAGTTAATGAGAATAAAAATAGTTTAAAGGCATTATTAGAAGAACAAGATAAATTAGAATTATTCGGTGGTAGATATAGAGATGAGGTAAGTGGTGATGGAAGTGCCCATGATGATCAAAGAAAAGCATTGTTAAGTAATAATGCTTCACTAGAAAGATCATCAGATAGATTAAGAGAATCTCAGAGAATTGCATTAGAAACTGAAAATATCGGAGGTAATATATTGAATGATTTAAGAGCTCAAAGAGAACAAATCGCAGGTACAAGGAATACACTTTTGGCTGCTGATGGTTACGTTGATAGATCGATTCAAACTTTAAAGACAATGAGTAGAAGATTGACTGCTAATAAATTTATAAGTTATGCAATTATTGCAGTCTTGATCATTTTGATATTTTTAGTTCTTGCAAGTAAATTTACCTGATTTTATATTGGTAAATGAATTTAAATTTTGTATAGGTGTTTAGGTATAGTAGTTATTCATAAATTTGTTTTTGAAGCGGGTCATGTGACTTTGATTTCCAATCTCAAATCAGACGATTTTAAATAAGAAATATCTCTGTGGAAAGTTTCTAATTGTTTGCATTTTCTGATAATCAATTATCATGAATTGATGGGTTTAATTGTTTCAAATTTTACTGTTATTGCATAAAATGTGTTATTGATGAGAATACTGATACTGATATAAATTATAGAGATAAAAAGCACACGGAGAAATCAAACAAATACCTAATATTTGCAATAATACAGATTCTCAACTGAAATAATTAATATATACATAAAAGGAAATTATAACAATCATATAAGGCCTATAAATACCTTTCATATAGTGTATTCAAACAATTTGCATCAAAGATCATATTTGACAGGTCTTTTAGCGGGCTAGATTAGGTTTCTCAGTTTCCGGATTATTCTCATCGAAATTGAAAAATTTACCAAATCACTACAAAAACGTTTGGAAGATGTGGAAAGGTTTAAGTCGAACTTCTAGAGGTTTATATACTTCATTAACCTCCAATAGAGCCATTCAATCTCATGGTTTAAAATTTTATCAATCTAAACCAATTTTTAATAGATCCTTCCATATGTCAATGACTAATTATCATGGTCATGTACATACTCCAAAACCTGGTGAAGAATTACATATCACATTCATAACTAAAGAGGGCCAGACGTTGGAAGTGGAAGCTTGTGAAGGTGATAACTTGATGGATATTGCACAACATCATGGTTTAGAAGTTGAAGGGGCATGTGGTGGATCTTGTGCTTGTTCAACTTGCCATATGATCATCGATCCTGAATTTTATGATGAAATTCCTGAACCTGATGATGACGAAAATGATATGTTGGATTTAGCTTTTGGTTTAACTGAAACTTCAAGATTAGGTTGTCAAATTAAAATGACTAAAGAACTTGATGGTGTTAGGGTCGCTTTACCTGCTATGACCCGTAACTTACAAGTTAAAGATTTCAACTAGATTTTTTTAAAGGATAGAGTAGTTAAATCCAACGGATTCTACTCGAATCATCATTAGAGGATACAAAAGGGATGTAAGAAATGAAAGAACACACGAAAAGAAGACGAGAAGAGAAGAGAAGAAGAGGAAAAAGGACACAAAAACAGCTTATGAATGGAAAAAAATGGTTACAGTGTAAATGAATACCTGTATCCGGTGCTCTTGTGGTATTCAAAGTCATTTTGAATCCAATTATTTATTTTTAATACCGTTATAAATATTAGTTTTGTAGAATCTTGTAAATACATAATATAAGAAAGCTTTCGCATTTGTTTACACTTAAATTTTTATAGATCACAATAATCAATTCTTAGATGTCTAGGATACCCAAAAGGCCATTGGAAAGTATAGATAATACAGTCGAATCTAAGGAACCTTCTGATTCTAAATCTTTGAATTTTTCCCTTGCAAGGATAAATAATGGTTCTAAAAAATCTCAGATTCCAGTTCCTAACACGAAAAAGAATCCAAATTTGAATTTGCATCATATAAATAAACTTATAGGGTTGAATGAAACGCTAAAGGGCTCGCATAATAAGGTTGAAAAAAGTGGAGGTGGTGTTACAATGTTCATTAAGAAAAATCCAGATGAAAAACTCGATCATGATATAAAATTGTATGAACAAAGGAATAAGAAATTAAATGAAGAAATTAAAGATTTATCAATTAAAAACGATAATTTAGAAGATGATTTAATGGAATTGAAGAGACAACAGAAGAGATTGTACCATAAGCTATCTGATATTAAAAGTGATATCATATCGAAGAAAAGGAAATTTGGTTATATGGAAGAATCTATAATGAACAATGTACTAAATAAAGAGAAACTAATGAATATAAGAGTTCAAGAGTATGAACAAGGGTTAGAAACTGATCTTTCTAATCTTCAGTTTGAATTGAATAATGAGTTGAAAGTAGCTATGGAGTTTAAAGATGAAGATATTGAAGGTACTATAAGAAATTTGGAAATTGAAAAACTGAAACTACAACAAGAGTTGAAAAATTCCATAGATCAAAAGGAAAGGCAACTTAAATTAGAACAATCTGAATTGGATAGGAAGTTAAGTGTACAATTACAAGCTAAAGTGGAACAGTCTGAAATGTTGCAACTTCAACATCAAGATAAATTAAATACTTTACAAGAAGTTGATTCAGATTATAAATCTATTTTGGATGAAGTAAACGAACAAAAATTGAAAAATTCTTCAATTTTAAAACAAATCGACAAGGTTGAAGAATCAGGAATTAATTTTTCTACATTAAAAACCGCCTTATTGAGTCAAATAAATGTATTAAGTCAAAACTTACTGGAAACAAAGGAAAGAGATTATTTAGTCTCTAAAGAATGTGAAACAGTTAATTCTCAACATTTGGAAGTATCTAATAAGATTTCAGAACATACGAAAACAAGAAGAATACTAGAAAATGCTATTATGAATTTTGAATCCAAGAGAATCTATTTAAATGTTCCATTGGATGTATTAATTACTGAAAATTCAATAAAATTTAATGACAAGGTTTACTCATTTTCTAAAATATTCAACCAACTACCAAATTCAGAAATTATTGAAGAATTCAAATATTTCTCCTTGATAGGACTAAAACAATCACAAAATTTATCATACACATTTTACAATAACGAAGACCTTTTATTTGACACCATATATAAAATATATGAATTATCAGAGGATTGCAGTCTTTCATTTAAAGGATTTGAAATCCATGATGATCATATCAATGATTTACTTGATTCTCATAGAAAGGTAACACCGAGATTACCCTTTGATCTAATAACTTTACCTTTACAATCAATGATTATTGATGATCTGGAGAATTTTAAAAGTATTTTAGAATCAATGAAAAGCAATATGGGTAAAGTATTTGTAATGACAATTATCAAAAATGGTATTCAATCTAATTTCATTTTTATCGATTTTGTTGAAACTAATAGTCTCATGATTAAATCAATAAGAGAATTCTGTAATAGCTTCAAATCAATAATTTTAGCTAAATTTGAACACTTGAATCAAGAGTTTTTAGAAATGTTATCAAATATGTAATATTATACAATAAATAAGGTATTATGTGTGTGTGTGTGTTTTTATATAGGATTATATTTTTAATATTCTGGTTATATATAACGTAGTTTATGATATCATGAACCTTCTATATGTCTTTCTAAATGCGACATCTTTATTATTTGATTTCTCTTATTGCATTTTACTGAATAAATCATGCATAACCCATTTCAACTCATCTGTAGTACCTATATGAGCTCTGCTACTAGCTGTAGGGTTGTCAGATTTCAATTTCTCACCTTCACTTTCTGTTCTATTGACAGGTAAAATGTAAGATTGTTGAAATTTTGGTAATTTATAATCTAATTCATCAGTTGGTTCATCGTCATTTCTAAGCATAACTGAATTTAATCTATATTTTGGACCACCAGGATCAACTAAGTATGGAAACATTTCCAAAGTATTATACATATCCTCAATATTTAAGGTGATTTTACGCCTCTTAGGATCATTAACATCCTCTTCATCTTCTTTTCTTTTAGAATCTTCTTTATCAGATTCACTTTCATTATCATTGTCATTATCGTCTCCACTTTCTGCTTTTGCTCTTGATCTAGTCTTAGCACCTCCTCTCCTACCTGCCTTACGACCACCTCTCTTTATTTCCTTTTTACCTTTAGCTTTCTTAGGGCTAGCCTCTTCTTTCTTTTCAGGTATTTCAGAACTACCATTTAATCCTTCTTCTAAACTTTTTTCCATGGTTTGAATTGCTGATGATAAAAAATCATTGCTTGAATATTTAGATTCTCTAAATCTTGCAACATCAATTGAGCTTTCAAATATATTTTTAAGATAAATTTCTAATCCTAACATAATTATTTCAAGCACTTGAGGATTTAAACTACCTGTTAATCCAGATTCTCTCATCATCATTATAACACGTTTAGATAAATCATCATTATCCGGTAATTCATAAGTATCAGTACAAATAGGAGTATTTATACCTGTAACAACATCTTGTTGCCAAGAAACAATATTATTGACTTGTAATTGTTGTTGTTCTTTATCTTGGATTGATGGTATTTTAGGTAATAATGCATGTCTAGTTAATGTTATACCTGCTTGAATTTTATTCTTTTTACCTGAATCTCTCGCTATACCACGAATTCTTCTTCTTTCTTTAATTGGTAATCCCATAATATTTTGTTTAAATTTTTCATATTGTGATGATTTAACTGTCTTTGTTTTAGTTGTTTTATTCCAAAAACTTGAAAATTCACTATGAAAATCAATTGGTATATCTTTAAAAGAATTTGTTAAATTTAATAATAATAATTTATTATGATATTTTATTAAACCATCTTTTAAAAGTGGAACAACATTATTAACTAATTCTTGTCTACTTAATTTCCCTATTAAGAAAAGACTTAGACTTTCATGATATTTATCCCAATCTGATCCTAATTTATTCTGTAGTTCACGTATCACATTTTCTAATTCAATTCTTTTATTTCCTTTTTGTCCATTTTGTACAACTGCTGGAGTTGAAGCAGAAGCAGGTATGGGTGTTCCTCCTATACTACCATTAAGATTACTCCCATTCAGGATCTTTGAAACTGAAGTTACAGTGGTTGAAGTACCTGTTGACATAACTTTATAATTATCTTTTCAATCTCCGACAATGTAAAATGTATAATGTAAAATAATATATGGTATAGTCAATCAATTAATAAAAGTCTTATCAATATGAAATAATTGATTAATGATGGTATATGACTATATTTCCCTAATAAAATATATCAATAATTGAAATTAAACCTTATAAAAAACCCTATAAATTTATACAGCCGCTTGTTCTTACTCCAACAAACTCGCTTTAACTCAATTTTCACCCAAAAAAATGTATACAAAATAGTAAATAGTCCAAATTTAGTGGATTAAAAGATTTGAAATCCTATTAAAACGTAATATATGGGCTCTGTGTGGTGTTTGTAGTTTATAAATACCAAATCTTCTAATTGATTGGTGTTATTAGGTGATGTATTCCTACTTTACGTGAAAGTATTGATGAAAGTTATACAAGTTTCCAAACTCTTGATAAAATTCGCGAACAGGAATTCTAAGACAAAAAAAATTTTCAGGGATGAGTTTAAGATATTTAAACTTATCAGTAAGAGTTTTGTGTGCTCCTTTAAGAGCTACTAAAGTTCAATATGGTGTAAGAGCATTCTCTATGAGTATTCATAAGATGAATGAAGTCAAGTTTGCAACTACTGAAAAAGTTGAAATTCCAAGTACTAAGGAAGAAGATGTAACTGAAAAAGTAAATCATGATGATCCTGAAGGCACTATTCTGAAATTAAAAAAATCTGGAAAAGTTGATGACATGATCTTTGAAACCCTTGAAAATTTAAACTTCAAAGCCTTAACTAAAGTTCAATCTGAAGCTATTGGTCCAGCGATTGAAGCTGAAAAGGGTATCATTGTTAAAGCTAAAACTGGTACTGGTAAAACTTTAGCGTTTGTAATTCCAATTTTAAATGAATTAATTCCTTCAAGATCCCATAGTATTAAAAACAAAAATAAAGTTTTCCATTTAATTATTTCTCCAACAAGAGATTTAGCTTTACAAATTGAAAATGAATTATACAAATTTATTAAAGGTCATCCAGAATTAAGGAAACATTTCAGTCCTAGAATTGCAGTTTTAGTCGGTGGTACAAGATCTCATATTCATTCCCTTTTCCTGCCTTCAATTGTTGTTGCCACTCCTGGAAGATTAATTGCTATGTTAAATGAAAGAGAAACCGCTCAAAAATTTAAAGATCTTAAAACTATTACTTATGATGAAGCTGATCGTTTACTTGATAATGGTTTTAGAGATGATATGTATGAAATTCTTGATAAACTTAAAGAATTAAAGGAAAATGATGATAGTAAAAGTGCACTAGACCTCAAACATATGTTATATAGTGCTACTATTGATAAAAATGTTTCTGACTTTGCAAAAGAACAAATGGGTGCATCCCATCATTTTATCGATTGTGTTGAAGAGGAATCTACTGAAGCTCATGAAAATATCAAGCAATATGCTTATAAAACTAAATCAATCAGAGATTCAATGTTTGGTTCTATGGATTTAGCATTAAGAAAATTAACTGATAAAAATAACTTCAAAGGTATGGTTTTCCTCCCAACTGTTGCTTCTGTTGCATGGTATGATGATCATATGAGAAGATTAGCAAGTGAATTGGGAATTAGAGGTTCCATTTTTAAATTACATGGTAAAATGACACAAGCAGCAAGAGATAGATCTCTTCTTCAATTTAGAAGATCTAGAAATGCTATTTTAATTGCAACTGATGTTGCTGCTAGAGGTTTAGATTTCCCAGATATTTCTTGTGTTATTCAAGCTGCTCCAAGTGCTGAAATTGCAGGTTATATTCATAAAATTGGTAGAACTGGTAGAGCTGGTAGAAAGGGAGAAGCAATTCAATTTTATTCTGGAAATGCTGAAGCTAATTTCATTAAAGACTTAAAACGTAAAAAACAAATTGTTTTTGAAGAAGAAATTGATTATCAATTCCCAGAAGATTCTTTAGTAACAATAGTACCTTCTTATGAGACTAAAAGTATGATTTCTTCTATGGTTGCTTTTAGTTTAATCCTTAGAGGTGTTTATAGAATTGACATGAATTATGCTTTCAAAGAATTATTAGAATTATTCCAAGCTGAGTTTCCAGATGAAAAGATTCGTTACAGAAATCCTTCCCTTGCAAGTTGTGGTGCTACTGATGAGGTTTTATATGAAGTATTAGAAAATTACATACCTGTAAGAAGTCATTCCAATAATAAAAGAAGGGACAGGTATGATTCTTTCACAAGAGGTAGCGGAAGAGACAACTCTTATGGTGGCCGTGGTTATTCTGACCGTAGATCATACGGTAATGATGGTAGAACATATGGTGATAAATCATATGGTGGTAGATCATATGGTGGTAGAGATGGGTCATACGGTGGTAGAGATAGATCATATGGTGGTAGAGATAACTCTGAAAGATCATATAGATCATATGGTGAAAGAGATCGTTCAACTAGAAAAAACCTTGACTTTGACTTAGACAGTAAAAATTAGAGAGAAAATAGGGATTATTAAATAACCTCAATGGTGAATTGATTTATTTAGATTTTAAGGATTTTAAGGATTTTAAGGATTTTAAGGATATCAACCATGTAAATAGAAACATAACCAAATGTAAATATTGAAAACTAACTATTATATCTAATGTTTGTATTTAAACTTTTTATTATATTTTTTCTTTGTTGAACCTACTTTGAACTCGAAGTTTTTTATTGGTTTTGGGATATCTAAAACTACATCACTTGAAAGAATTGAAAATATAAGCAAGATAACTAAAAGGATGAAATTTATAAGTAATAGTTTTTTATAAAACGATAAATCATCAGTTAAATTTGATACTATTTTATTTGATTCAAATAATTTGAATTGATTAAATTGATTAATTTTTAAAATTTGTTCATTAAAAGTGTCGTTAAATCTCTTAATTAATGAATCTAACTCTATTGATTGTTGTTGTTGAAGTTTATTAAATGAATCAGATAACAATTTACTCTGTTCTTCAATATAAAGTAATGAAAGACTTGCATTTGATTCTAATAACGATAACCTTTTAATTATACTTTTATAAATAGAATCTTGTGGAATGGACGAAGTGTTTTCATCTTCAACTACTTCACAATAGTCTGGTAAAGTCTTTAAAAACTCATTTAATTCCAAGTAAGGAACCTTAGTATTAATTTTACATTCGTCAAACTCTTCTTCCACTTCAACATTATTTATACTTTCTTCTTTAAAATCTTCAATCATGGTTTTACCATAAACTTTCACTAATGAAATAGGACAATAAAATTCATTTCCATAATGCTCTAATATTTCAATTTTTATATACTTTGCCCAAATAAGTGGGTTTAAAATTTCAAATTTTTGTAAATCTCTAGAATTTGAAGCTGAAAATTCTCCTAAATTCTTCCAATTCTTGTCTTCATACCTTTCATTAATACTTATTCTAATTTTTTTGAAATTTGAACTGAAAAATTCATAGTTACCAATTTCGACCAAATCAATAAGAATATCTTGACATAACTCAATGATAATAAACTTATCCTTGGTGGAACATTTATTTATAAGGTAAGTATCTTTATCATCTTTCAATATAGACTTTGCCTCTTTAGCACCATCATTAGTCTTAATTATCTTTGCAGCACAATCAATTGAAGCATAATTAAATCTATTTTCACTGCTTTTAATTGTGGTAGTAATTGAACTATTCCTAATACTTGTTTCATTTTTAAGTTTCAATCTCTTCCAATCTTCAAATGACATGAACTCATTATCATCAGCCATCACACCAATCCATAACATGAAAGTTAGGAGTATTCGTAGTATTAACATTTTCTCCTTTATCTTGTGAACCTTACGCTTAAACCTTTCTCACAGAAAAAAAAGTTAAGTAAAGGAAGAAGAGCATATAAAAAACTCGAAAACACCGTCAAATGTTAAGACAGTATTCTATTTCTAATAAGGCAAAAACTGCTTCCATTAAACAGCCTAAAGAGTTGTTAACTTATAATAGAGACATAGATGGGAATTACATTTATGATCAAACTGAATTTTCTTATTATTACTTCCCAGACTCATATATAGATAAAAATTTTGATCTTAAAGCAGGTTTCCAAACTTTCAAGAAGATACCTGAAGAAGAAAATCTTGGAGATTTCCAATCGATATTGAATGGTATTGTAAGGTATGAACAAAGTATTGGTAAAAGAATAGATGGTGATGTGATAAGTTTCAGAGGTATAATGACTAAATTATTAACTTTACCTACATTTAAAGATAATTTTAAGTTAAAGATTTTAGTATATGATGGTAATATAATGATAAAAAGTGATGATGATTTTGAATTGAAGAGAAGACATAGTAATAAACCTAATGATTATCAACAGAAATGTGAATATTCAGGTTATAAATTTGAAAAATTAACTGTATTACCTAAACCATGGAGTGAATGTACAAGAAAGGCTATAGAAAATAGACATAAGTCACAAGTAAATAACTATGAACAAACAATGAGTGTTGTAAGGACTAGTATTGGTAAAACCAAAATGATATTAGCAGGAGAAGTTGATGGGATTTTCGATTATAAACCAGACTCTGGTAGTAACCTTTCACATTATATTGAATTAAAAACTAATAAATTGATATATAATCAAAACCAAGCTAAGTCTTTTGAAAATAAATTATACAAAACTTGGGCTCAATGTTTCCTTTTAGGTATTAAAACTGTTGGTGTTGGATTTAGAGATGATAATTTAATACTTAAAAATGTTGAACTCTATGATGTAGATGAAATTCCTGTAATGTTAAAAGAAAAAATTAATTGTATGAGTTCATTAAAGTTTTATGCTGGTCTTATGGAGTGGGTTAATGAAATTGATAAAACTGTGGATTCAAGTTTTACTATGAGTCTCGATAAAGATAATATTGTAATAATTGAAAGTAAAGAGTCATTTGCAAATGAATTTTTAAGTGAAGAATTCATCAACTGGAGACAATCCCTTAAATAATAATTCTTACACTCCTTTCCCATAATATATTTAATTAAATAAAAGGTTGGTAAACTTTCCTCTTGATCCACGATATTTTATACTCTCTCAAAAAAAATTGGTTGCAATTCCAAGCTCTCAAGGTGCGAAAAAAATTTTTTTTACTCACTCATCGTTGAAAAATCACCATGTCAGACGCTCCAACTGAATCAACTAAAGTCTTCGTTAGACCAATCGACTTCAATGGTATGTAAACTATATTAATTTTAAGGATTCGTTTCAAGATTGATTGGGACAAGTTTGGTTAAAGTTTCATCAACTTGCAATCAAATTAACACACTGAAATTTCATAAGAGATACATGTGTTGTTTTTAATTATTAGATAATTTTTTAACCATTTACTAACAATTTTTAGTCTCCCAAGAAGAACTCCAAGATTTCCTTTCCGCTGCTGGACCAATTTCTGAAGTCCAACTTATGAGAGGTTATGCTTTTGTTACTTTTGAAAATGCTGAAGATGCTACCAAAGCCGTCGCAGATTTCAATGGACAAGATTTTGCTGGGCAAGCTTTAAATATTGAACATGCTCGTGAAAGAAAAGAAGATACTAGAGGTCAATTTAGAATTAAAGTTACAAACTTACCAGAAGGTACTGCTTGGCAAGATTTTAAAGATTATGTCAGAGACAAAACTGAAAGTACTCCAACCTTTGCCAGAGTCTTTAAAGATTACGAAAGTAATGAAACTATTGGTGCTTTAGAATTTGGTTCAGCTGATGAATTAGAAAAAGCTATTCCATTATTAAACGAATCTGAATTCCAAGGTTCAATCATTAATGCTGAACATGATACTACTCCATTTGTCCCACCTCCAAGAAGAGGAAGAGGTGGTTTCAGAGGTGGTAGAGGTGACTTCAGAGGTGGCTTCAGAGGTAGAGGTGACTTCAGAGGTGGTTTCAGAGGTGGAAGAGGTGGCTTCAGAGGTGGTAGAGGTGATTTCAGAGGTGGCTTCAGAGGTGGTAGAGGTGACTTTAGAGGTGGTAGAGGTGGCTTCAGAGGCGGTAGAGGTGGTTACGACCGTGACTTCAGAGGAAGAGATGATGGTTACCAAAGAGATTCTTATGTTGCTGACCGTGAAAGATCTCCAACTCGTTATTAATCTAATTGATTGTTGTTTTACCAAAATTAAAGGTAAAATCCACTGAAAAAAAAAGACTAATCCGGTATTGTTGTTTTGAAATATTTGTTTTATATATGTTTAAAAGAATGTTGGAAATCAAAATTTTAAAGTTTTTATTCCATAATAGTTCGTATATCTAAGAAAATTCCATAAATTTTATTGTCATTGATTGAAAATTCTAGTATAAACTTAAAATCTTAATGAGTCCGTTTCTTTTAAATGTTTTGAATTGTAAAAGTTGAAGTCCATTTTAAATTGTAATATAGTTCTTTAGATTGTAAATTAGGCATTATACGTTTGTATAAGTTGAAATCGTCTTGACTCTCAATCTCAAAATCTCATAATGTCAGATATTGGGAATATTTATAGTTATGGGCCCCATGAATTACAACAATTGAAAGTTTTCAGAACTGATCAAACTACCAATGATACAATTGTTTTCATCCATGGAGGTGGTTGGAGAGATCCAAATAATACATTTGACGATTTTAAACCGTTGATTCAACATTTAAGTAAGTCAAATGTAGTCTCCATAAACTATAGATTATCACCAAAAGTACCTGCAGATCAATTATCACAGGCACCTCCTTTCCAACATCCAAGGCATCTTATAGATGTTATTCAAGCTTTAAAATTTATTCATTCGATGGGCTTAAAAGTAACTCAGATGGTTGGACATTCAGTTGGTGCTTCTTTGATTTTACAATTATTGAACTATGACGAAATAATAAAAGCTGGTAATCCTTCTAGTGGCCCAGATATTTTGCCTGGGGTTGAAGAAATACAAGGTTATAATGATTTCATGAAGCAAATTCAATTGAAATCTGTCTACTTGCTTGATGGAATTTATGATATTGTTAAATTGCTTGAAGAATATCCAGATTATGATTTCTTTGTTAAAGCAGCTTTTGAAGATTCAGTAGTTAGTAAAGCCTTCCAATTGAACTTGAATATCAAGCCAGAGAAACTTATTAATGATGATACAGTAATTAATATAGTTTACTCCACTGAAGATGAATTATTATCTGAAAATCAATCAAAATTACTTAAACAATTCTTAGACAATAAATTAGTGACAAATAAAATGATAACAGGTAAATGGGGTTTACATGAGGAGATTTACACACGTAAAGAGATTGCTGATTTGATAATGGAGCTGTAAATGAGAAATATTAGTATCGATAACTTTTCCCAACTGCTTTTCATATGAATACAGGCCCTATAATATCAGAATAATGATAAATAGCATATATAGAAACAATTATTGCAAAGAACAAGCAAACTTTTCAACTATTAATGGTACAAATTTCACTGAAAATACTCTTTTAAGATCGCTTCCGGACCTAAAATCCAGTAATAAAAAATAAAAAAAATAAAAATAAAACAAACTAAACAAGTCAAATATAAAAATCCATGTACATCTTATCTCTTTTACAACTAATAAATCTTAGTACAAGATCAACAGTTTAATCTGTCTAACTAACAACTCTTTTACGTAGTGTACACACCGCGAGCGAAAAAAAAAATGAGAAGAAAAGCGAGCTCAAAGTGAAAAAAATTCTTCACTAAAGATATGTCAGTCATAAATTCGTGGGCCGATGCTGAAGACGACTTGCCAAATACAGAAGTAACTATCAACCCAGATGGTACTAAGACCTTGGTAAGTTATGGTGTAAATGGAAAAGGTCAAAAAGTTAAAATTATCCAAAAGATCAAAGAAACAAAAGTTAAAGAAAAGGTTCATCCTTTGATCGCTCAAAGAAGAAACTGGGTTAAATATGGGAAAGAAAAAGGTATGCCATCAGGTCCTGATACTAGAACTACTCAGTTAGGTGAAAAAGTTGAATTGAACTTGGCAACCTCGTGGAAAGAAATGGAAAAACAAGAAGAAGAAGATAAAGCTCAAGAAAAGGCTAACTTGGTATCAAGTCAAAGAATCAAATGTAGAACTTGTGGAGGTGATCATTATACGTCTAAATGTCCATTCAAGGACACTATGGGAGAACCAAAGACAACTGAAATGGAACCAGTAGAAGAATCTACAGGTGGTCCAAGTAAATATGTTCCAAGACATATGAGAAGAGATGCCGATGGTAACTTACCTAAAGAACAAGCAAGAGATGATTCTACTACTTTGAAGGTTTCTCAATTGAATACTATTGTTAATGAAGATATGTTAAGAAATGAATTATTTGCCAGATATGGTCCATTACAAAGAGCTACTATTGTTAAAAGTAGGGAAACTGGTGAATCTAGAGGTTTCGCTTATGTTGCTTTTGAAACCGAAGAATTAGCTGAAAGAGCATTAAACGATTTGGATGGTAAAGGTTATCACTCCTTAATTTTACATCTTGAATGGTCAAAAAAGAAAAAATGATCCTTGTATATTAATAATATTTCTAATTGCAGATACTTCCTTTCTCGTTTTTTTTTTTTTTGTGTGTGTGCTTTCACTGTTATCACAAATATTTCCTCTATATTACTCTAAATCCATCGTTAAATGTTACAACATATAACATTTAAATGGGTCACTTCGTTACCATCTGGTGGTAAGGTGTAGGTAATCGGCAGAAACTCATTAAAAAAAGTACCCTCACTTCCGACTTTATCGCATTGAGGTCCTTTAAAACTTTATTCACCGCTTGCTAGTTTTCCAGAATAACAAGTATAAACTACTTTTATTAAGAAGCGTAACTAACAGACGGCATAACATATTTGGAGGTACAGCAACAAGTTAAGCAGAAGATAAGTACTGTGGTGTATTCCTGGCGTCTTTTTTCTTCTTTCAATAAGTGTCACAAATTAAAATTATTACAAATAAACATTTTATTGCCCTCAAACAAATTTTTAATATTAATACACCAAACATTATAGCATGGCAAGTTTAGTAAGTTCAGGGAGCTCAAAGACTTCAAAGAGTGCTATGATAGATGATTTGAGTCATTCAAACCATAGAAAGTCAATTTTTAAAGCCTTCATGAAAAGAAAATCATCACTGTCACTGTCATCATCTATAGAGACCCCTGTTAGTCCATTAATGCCAAAGACTACCAAAATTAGTTATATGTCAAGAAATGATTCTTTAACTAGGGAAAGTAGTATCAGGGATAAAAGAAGCAGTGATACTTCGTTTATAGACCAAGATGATATGAGCATTTACAATTCTGAAGATGAGAATAATGAAATGTCAGAAGTCCCAGACACTTATAATGATACTTCTGAAACTTCAAGTACTTATTCAAACCTACAAAGAAGTGGTTCGATGAATTTTGTTGATAAACGTTCTACTTCATTGGATGAAAAATCATCTGAATTAGTTGATGCAGAATTATATGAATTATTGAAAGCAACCGATAATGAATTTGAACCTTCCACTGCTTGGGAAGATTTTAAACATGAATCATTAATAGTTCCAAAGTATGCAAAGCCTAATAAAAAGAATAAGAATAGTCCAGCAATTTTAAAAAGAGTATTTTTAGCTCAAGAATTGAATGATGATTCTGATTCTGATTCTGAAGAAAGTAGTTTAATTGATAATCGTACACTGGTTTTTGATTCAAGAGCAAATGAAATTCATAATGGGCCAAGTAATTCAGATTTAAGTGTCAATGATAGTTCCAAAAGTCCAAACCCAATTATTGGTGCTAAATTTTCTAAAGAAATATTTGTAATGCAGTTTAGTAGAGATGGTAAATACTTGGCTGTTGCTGGTCGTGATTCAGTGATTAAAGTTTGGAAAGTAATATGTTCTCCATTAGGTAGGATGGAGTATAATAATGATGATATTAATAATAAAACTAAATATAGGTCCAATCATAAGCATGGTGAAGATCCTGTTTATAAATATGCTCCAGTATTTCATAGAAAACCAGTCAGAATATTTAAGGGTCATACTAATAGTGTTTTATCCATAGATTGGAGTAAGAATGATTTTTTAATTTCTGGAAGTATGGATAAAACGGTCAAATTATGGCATGTTGAGAGACAAAATGCTTTAGCAACTTTCCAACATGAAGATTTCGTTACTACTGTTAAATTCCATCCAAATGATGATAGATTTTTCTTAAGTGGATCTTTAGATAATCAAGCAAGAATTTGGTCAATCTTAGAGAGATCTGTTGCTTATGGAAGACATTTAGGCGATGAAATGTTAATTACCTCATCAACTTTTACTCCAGATGGTGCATATTGTGTATTTGGAGGATTTAATGGTACAACAGCAGTTTTAGAAACAAAAGGTTTACATGTAGTTTCAAGATTCGATGTTAAGCAGAAAACTTTGGTTCCAATTGGAAATACTGGTGGTAATAAAGTGACAAATATTAAGGCTTTTAAAAGTACTGAAGAAAATTCTCATACAGATTTTAAAAAATGGACTTATTTGATTACTACTAATGATTCAAGAATCAGGTTGATTAATATCAAAGATAAGAAATTAGTTACAAGATTTAAAGGTTCAACTAATACTGGATCAATTGAAGCTTCAGTAACTGATGATCTTCAATATGTTTTATCTGGTTCTGAAGATCATTGGGTTTATGTTTGGGAAAACAATAATGATAGTTTGAATAAAAAAATGAAGGGAGCAGTTAAAGACATAATGGATGCAGGATCACATCAGTTAGCTGATCTGAAACACAAACATAAGAAATATTATAAATTTTTACTCAAGAATAAATTGTTTCAAAAGGGTAGCGATGATGATAGTTCAATGGGTTTAGTTTCAAATGAAAATAGTAGTTACACATCATTTCATGCGCATCATTCGAGTGTTAATGCAGCTATTTTTGCTCCAAATTCTACAAAGAAATTATTAGAATTATCAGATGATTCAATATTTGACCTTGTAAAAAGAGCAAAGGTGTGTGTAAATTTTCAAAAGTTTAAGGATAACACTTTTATTCCTGACGAAGATTCTATTGATTATGGAAATGAAGGTTTTATTATTGTCACTACTGATAATGCTGGTTTAATTAGAGTTTTTAGACATGATCCTGCTTACGAAATCAGAAATACCATTATTGATATTTATAAGAAATCAAAGGATACAGATGCTGATTTAACTATTCCTAGTGATGTGAAAAATATGTTAAATAAAACTATGTCGACTAATTCAAAAGCTTGTAAAATCAAATCAAACCTGATTAAGTATAAAAATAATGGAACTTCTCCACCACCAACATCCAGACCAGATTTCGGAAAATCATATACAAGTCTGTCATCACAAACTATTCCAAGCACTCGTCTTCAATTAAAAACCACACATTCGTCAACAGGTGGATTATCCAATGTTTTATCTAATAATGCATCATTATCTATTCATTCCCCACTGGGTTCTTCAACATTTAGCACACTAATGGCATCAAACACCATAGCATCACTTGGAACTGGTCCAATAACCCCAGAAAAGGAGCCTGCACAACCATTCCCAACACTTGAATCGCATGAGAGTTCACGTCTGATTCCTGGAATTAGAGTACTTGACGCTCCAGAATTTAGTAGTAATTTACTGAATTCTTCTTCCATTCCGATCTCCATTTCAAGATCGAATGATGATTCTGTAAAAAATTTAAAATTTAAAAGAATCGTTAAATCTTAACCGCAAGCGGTATAATATGGTTTATATTATTTATGGCATTATGTGTATTTGTATTTATATATTTATATTAACATTACTACTCTTTTACTCTTATCATCGCTATAAACTGGATTCATTAATATTAAGTTCTAAATCAGCTTCAACGCTATCAGAACTTTGGCCCTCTGCCATATTATTTAAATCTCTAGTTCCATTTTCATTATTATTATTATTATTATTATTATTACTATTTGCATCACTTTGACCATCAGATCTGAATTGAGGAGCAGGACCATTGATATTCTGATTAAGGATCTTTGAAAACAAACCACCAATCTTTTCCTGATTCAATTTAATTCTTTTTGAAATTGTAGAATCAACCATATTTAAATTGATTAAAGAAAATAACTTAAATGTGTAGAAACATAAATCTTTTTCAAGATCCCAAATTTCTTGTTGTTTCTTGGATTGTTTCTTTAAGATCTCTAACTCTTTCTTGTAAGTCTTGGTTGTTTCATCTCCCTCTTCAGCTTCTTCATCACTTTCAAACTGGTTGGTTACCTCGAATTCATTCATTTCCATCTCTGTGGTTAAGTTAATGTTTTCATTATCTTCCCTGGACAAATCAATATCAAGTTTCTTAGATAATGTTGTTTCTTTAATTAAAAATAAATTCAATAATTTATTTTGTAAATTTGAAGGAATTTTTTTAATTAAGATACTTAATGTTTCATCTTTATCGAAAAATGTATCAAAATTGTTAAAAGAATTTGATAATTTAAATTTATCATAAAATATTCTCAATGAAGCAACTAAATCAATTAATTTGGTCATTATTATAGTTTTAAAATCATTTAATTTATTGATTATTGTCTTGGTATCTTCAAAAGAAATAGATAATGATGACGAACCAATATTCTCATTTAATAATTCAGTACAACTATCAGCACCATCCAAAATCTTTAACATTGAATCTGTAAAGGAATTGTAGTTACTAAATAAATAATCAATATCATATTCTTCACCAGCTGTAGCTTTTAATAATTTTTCTATTTTCAGTGAATTAATTATCAAGACTTGATCCAATATAGTGTTGAATGAATTAATTAGACTGGTTAAATCCTGTAATTTCTCTGAATTCAAACCATCAATGAATATTTGAAGATTCAAATTATCAAATATATTCATCTTTATTAAATCAATTAATGCTAATGAATTAGTTGTTGTTTCTTCTGTGAATTTAATAATATCAAAATAGTTACCTATTTTATTAATCTTTTCCAAATTATATGAAACTTCAATAGTTTTTCCAATAATTAATTCTTGAACTTCTTTGGTCTCGTCATATAATTCAATGTTATTAATCACTTCTATACACTCTTCACTTAAAAATTTTAAAACATCATTAATATGGTTAGTCATTTCGGAAGTAACAGTTTGTCCACTAGAACCTATTAAAATACTAAAATATTCATCAAAATTATTCATGGATGAACTTAAAATATCACCTTTATAATCCTTGAAAAGGTCAAATATCAGGTTATTTAATTTGTTGTATAAATCTACTTTATTTAAACTTTGAATTGTTGAATAAATATTTTCAAATTTATTAAACTCTTTTAAAATTAAATTCCAAATTCTTAAAAAGGATTCAAAAATATCATTATTTTTAGCCACTTGATTTAAAATTTGTAATAAATATGGAACTACTTTGTTAACTAACTCTTTAGGATCATCAACTTCATTTTCAGGTTTCTTTCTTGATGAAATGTAGCTTAGTGAACCATATAATAATTGTAATAAGATTGATTTATCAGTATGATCTAATTCTAACTTTTCTTTTAATACGGTACCGGTTTCAATACTAGAAATATCAAATAAGAAATATTTTATTAAAAATTCCCAACTTTTATTATAAAATGATAATTGATATAAATCTTTGAAGATTGTACTAATTGGATAATTATCTTTTATTTGGCTCTTACCTTCAATTTTTTCATTCCTAATTATTTCATTTGATTCTTTAAATATATTAATTAAGGATTTAATTTTCAAACATTCGTTGATATTAAGAGCTTCAATGGTAATTAAATCATCATCTAATTCATCTCTTACTTCTTTAATTTTTTCTATATTTACAGTGTTGACAAATTTACTATATTCATAAGTTAATCTTTCGCTATTAACCTTGCTAAATCTATTTCCTAATTTAAGTAATTGTAAAAAGTTCAGTATTATGGATATTGACAGCTGATAATCAATATAATTCAATTTAACTAATTCAGATAATACCAGGATTGAATTAATTCTAACCAAATAATCGCTATCTTTATATGACATCAGAATTAATTGTACCTTAAACCTTTCGGTAAATTGTCTAAATCCAGCGCTCATGAGATCTTTTGCATGGTTAGCAGCCTTATATAACATCAATAAAGATTTGACCGCTTCTATTCTTACATGATTATTTGGATCAGATAATAACCAACCAAAATATCTTAAATATGATGATTGGAAGAAAAATTCTGGGAAATTTACCATCCAGTTACCCAAACAAGCAATACATTCTTGTCTGATCAATGGATCGATATCTCTATATCTATGAACAAATGCAGTTTCAGTTATATCATTTAAATATTCTGTGATTGTATTTTTATGATGATCTAATTGATTTAAGTTATTTTCAATTTCTTTAATCTTTTCCTTTTTAGTTCTTTTAGATTTTTTAGAACTTGACAATTGAGTTGTAACTTTGTCTATTGTATTTGATAATTCATGACCAATTTTACTTAATTCTCCTTGGATATGCATTAAAATAGTTGTTGAAACATATCTTAATGGTCTAACAGAACATGTACTTAAAGTTAATAACCAAGTGAAAATGTTTGTAATTAAGGGGGAACTTAAAGATTCATCTGTTTCAATTTCAGATATTGGGATATACATCAAACCTTTTGAATGACAATAATGAGTTAAACTTTTAAAAAATTCAAGTACATTAATTTTAAAAAATTTCAAATCTTTATTATTTGAAATAAATGGGAATTCATGCATTTTTTGTTTTTCAAATAAAATTGTTAATTCTCCTACAGTTTCAGATGCTGATTCTAGATTTACTAAATCATGAGGTTCAAATAAATGAATACATCCACAACATCTTAAAATCAAATTTATTAAATTAGTGATTGCAAAATTATCTTCATTTTCTTCATCTTTTTCATAAGAATCTATCCATTGTAAAGCTAAATCATCTAATATAATTTCAGGATCACAAAGGGATTTATACAATGGATTCTCTACGAAATCTTCTAAATCTTCAATTGTACTAGCAAATTTTTTACCCTTAGATTTACCCTTAGATTTAGTAGTCTTTGAGTTACCAGTAACTTTACGTTTTTTAGGAGATGGTTCAGCTTCATATTCTGATTCTCCGCCAGACTCGCTCTCTGAGTCCGCATACACCACTGCTTTCCTGGTTCTTCTCAGAGACCTTCTAGGCTCTACGTCAACACTCATTTACCCTATTAACTTATTAACCGCCCAGCTAATCTTTTAACTATAAATGATATTTTTACGCGTCTGCAATTTTGTCGTATTTTTGATCTGAAAAATTGGTGGTCGTGGCTCTGTGGCCAAATAATGCGAATTTTGGAAAAAGAGAATCCAAAAAACAAAACTTCAACGAAGACTAGTAGAGTGAGATTTTCTGATATTTTTATAAAGTTTTAATAAGATAACAAGAAATATGTCAGTGGATCCAGAAGAACCTATGGAAATGCAATTGGAGGATGCTAATGGTATGAAGATCGAACCTGAAAAGAAACCTATTGATTTAGAAAAGGCAAGAGCTTCATTTCAAGATAGAGCTCAACAATACCTTGCAGAACAAACTAAAAATATTGTTTTACCATCATTCGCAAAATGGTTTGATATGTCAGTTATACATAAGATTGAAAAAGATCTGTTCCCTGATTTTTTCCCATTAGAAGGTCAACAAAAATCAAGTTATAAAAATGAAAAAAGTTATAAATATATGAGAGATTTTATGATAAATTGTTATAGATTAAATCCTATTGAATATTTAACAATTACAGCTTTAAGACGTAGCTTATCAGGTGATGTTACAAGTATTATTAGGGTTCATCAATTTTTAGAAAAATGGGGGTTAATTAATTATCAAATTGATCCAAGAACTAAACCTTCAACTATTGGACCTCAATATACTGGTCATTTTCAACTTGTTTTAGATGCCCCAAGATCTTTAATACCTTTTATTCCTGAAGATGTTAAAGTAGTTAAAAATTCTAAAGAAACTGATGAAATTAAAGAAATAGAGAATGATGTTGAACAAAATGGTAAAAATTTACCTTCACCTCCTACTTCAGTTGATGAAGATTTTAAAACTATTCCATTAAATTTAGAGGTTAGACGTAATGTTTATAATGAAGGTCAAGGTGAATTTAAAGAAACTACAAACCAATACATCTGTAGTGTTACAGGTAAAGATACAAATGAAGTTAGATATTATAATTTAAAATCAAAAAATCAACCAAATTTAGCACCAACTGTTAATAATGCAAATAATATTTCAGAAGAATGTTTTGAACAAGGTTTATTCCCTTCAAATTTTCAATCAACTGATTTTTTAAAATTTACAAAACAAAAAGAATCTGAAATTTGGAGTGAGCAAGAAATTATTTTATTATTAGAAGCAATTGAAATGTTTGGTACAAATGATATTTTAAGTAATGATCATCAAGAAAATTTAACTCAATTTAGTAAAAATTCAAATCAATGGGATAAAATATCATCTCATGTTGGAACTAAAACTAAAGAACAATGTATTTTAAAATTTATTCAATTACCAATTGAAGAAAATTATTTAACAAAACTAACTGATAATAAATCTAATATTAAATCAACTAATAATACTAATGACGAAAATAAAAATATGATTGAAGAAATCGTTTCTTCAATAATTAAACAAAATGAAGGTAAAGAAACTTTAATAAATAATTCATCAAAAAAATTAGATGAAATAAATAAAGATTCTGCTAATTTAATTAATCAAATTACTGAATTAACTTTAGAAAAAGTTAATTTAAAATTAAAAAATTTATCTATATTAGAAAATAATTTAGTTAACGTTGAAAAAAATTTAAATTTAGAAAGAAAACAATTATCAATTGAAAGATGGTTACAATATGAAAAAATTATGAAATTTAAGCAATCTAATCAATTACCTGAAATTTCAAACTTATTAGATGATTTATTGAAACCAGTTTCAATAGCTGAAGTTAATAATGAATTTAATAAAAGGATTGATTTATCTGATAAATCATCAAATATTGACGATAAGTCGGATATTAATAATTTACCATTGAGTATGACTAAACCACAAACTTATCAATTCTGGTCAGGATAAGTGTTTGTATTGTAATATAATAGAATTTTTTTTCTCCCCTGTATTGAAACAGTTACTTCTTCTCTTTTCTGCACACTAAAAGATATAGAGATATATAGAGATTGTATTTAATGAATGTACATCTATTAATCATTTCTTACTTTTCGCTAATTTCAATAAGACTTCAAAAAGTAAATCTAATTGATCTTTACACATAAATAATAAACCTTGAACAAAGACACCCTTTACTAATTGTGGGGCAATACCTTTGTATAAACCCTTGAATTTTTCAGTTTCCCATAAGTGTTCCAATGCATGTGTAAAACTATCAAATTTAACATCATCATCTTCACCATGATCTTTTTTCTGTAACATAGCTTTAGACACAATTAATGGTTGTGTAGTGATTGTTGCTAAAGATTTTGCAACAACTCCCAACGAAAAACTTTCTAATGGAGCTAAATGGAATTTATTTGGGAAAAATATTTCTTTTAATCTTTCATATGAACCATACGTTATTGATGGATTAATACATAAGACTAAAGAAACTCTTAAACCTCTCCAAAATCCTGTAATTCCATCATTAATGTAAACTTCTTTAGCTAATTGAAACAAATTTCTATGATGTTTATCAGTTTGTTGTTGAGTTGTGATAACACCAATTGGCATGGTGAACATTTGAGATATAGCTGCTGCTAAAGCACCTAAAAATAATTCCATTACAGTAGATGGTTTATGATTTGGAATATGACGATTAAGTTTAGCATGAACTCTTTTAACTATAGTATACCAATAAAAGTATGAAAAATTTTGAGCTGCAGTTCCAAAAATTGAAGAAAAGAGACCATGGTACCATCCTAAAACTCCCTTTTTCTTATAAATTTGCTTCAAAACATCTATAGTACTCTTATATTTTAATTCTCCATCTTTAGTATTAGTCTGTTGGAAAACACTATCCTCACTATTAGTTTCATTCATTGAAGTAGATTTTGAAGTAGATGAAGCCATTGATGTCGACCTTGACATTGATTTGGATTTAACCTGTGTTTGAATCAATGTTTTTGATAAATCTAATGGATATACCAAAGTGTTGGCAATAGCTGAAGCTAAAGCACCAGAAGCTGCTTTTTCAATAGGAGTAAGGGACATTGTAATTTATTGATGATTTTGAAAGTGGTAACGATTCCTTATGAAGGCTATGAATATTTGTGTGGGTGATATATCTAGGTTATAATAATCAATTGCAGCGTACTAAAATTAAAAAAATGCTTTTTCCAGAAAACAGTAAATATTGGGTATTTTATATGAGCGGTTTATTTACCGAGGCCATCAAAGATCCCATATGCACGCGACACGCGATAACTACTCCACAAATGCATAATGTCGCGCGGTGATAAATTAACCCTGTGTAATTTCTTAATGATGATAAATTTGGTATATCTGTTTCACTATTGGAATAAAGCGTTCCTTAATATAGGTCAATTTTTGGGAATTTAGAGGGAGATGAAATAGAGGGAATTTGTAACAAATCTATAATATATATTTATTCCCATATTTTAACGGTTCTATCATCACCGACGGTCACTAAATTAGAACCGTCATTAATACTGGTAAGCCACTTAACTTTTCCTTCATGACCATCAACTTCTATAATTTCACTACTTGATAAATTTACACCTCGAATTTTACCATCATCTCCTAATACCCAGATCCCATCACTATCTATACGCCAGTTTATAAATGGTGTACTATATTTATCTTGAGGTGACATGGTAAGAATATTTTTAACAATTTGGTTACGTTTAATATGATCTTCATCAAAAGTAACTGCAACAATTATTACTCTCATATATGGTTCGTGTGAAGTTCCAATAGCTAATGAAACTTCTTCACCTTTAGCATTAAACTTAATAGATCTTGGAGTAAAATTTGTAGTTGAAAACTGTGCATCACTAACTGATACTTTATGCAATCTTATTCCACCATTGGTTAATTTGAAGATATCTATTAATGTATTATCTGTATATCCAATTGCTGCATATATTTCATTATTATAGGAAATTCCATCAACACAAACTGGATAGTTCATTGTTTCAACTGTTTCGATAATTTTTAAATCTAAATCAACTAAATTAATTACTTTTTCAAATCCCAAAGTTATTATATAACCATCAAGATATTTCATATCAACAATTAACCTTCTATGAACTTTTAATTCTCCTTTCTTTTTTAATTCATCTCCTTCTAATTCAAATTTATGGATATTACCATCCATTCCTCCAAGGAATACAAATTTTTTACCATCGGTAATTACTTTCTTGATAACAACTCCAATGATTTTTTCATAAGCATTAACAATTTCACCATTAAATTTCATCAATATTAATTTTTGTTTAGCAGTAGATATCACCAATATATCCTTCATCACTTCTATAGAAACAATAACTTCTCCCACAAATATTTCATTCTCTACTCTATTTGGGTATGGAAATTTCCAATGGTTAAAGTTAACGTCTGTTACCTCATCATCATTAATTGATAATGATTTGAAATTGATACGATCGTTAAGAATTTCTTCAAGTGTTTCACCATTTGGTAAATTATTTTTATCTACATTGATTGGTCTTCCATAATCAATCTCTAACTGACGTAAAGTCTTTTCGAATCCCTTTTCCTTTAAAAATTGTCCTACAAAATTAACAATTGACATTCTTGGTTCTGATTTTTTTTTTGGTTTTTGGGTCGCGGATCTTATTTAGTTTTTGGTTCACTGTATGGGATTCCAAATTTCTTACAGAATCTAACAGTTTGATTATTTAAAGTATATGAAGTACCGTTAGACTTTAATCTTTCAAAATTTTCTGGAATTGGATAATATTCTGTGATTTTTTTAGCTTCTTCATCAATTTCTTTAACAAAATTGAAAATTTCATCTGGCTTAATTGGGCCATTTACTCTATAAGTTTCAATTACTTTATTTGCAGCAATTGCTCTATTATCGTAATATAATTTTTTGTTCTTGAATGAGATATGATCTTCATTAGTTGGGATATACATTATCTCTAAATGTTTCCTATTTCTACCACACTTATCAAGAGCAAGAAATTGAACTTGTTGTAACGGTTCTTCTATTTCCTCATCTGGTGTTGGATCATTAGTCACAGTCTCCAGGTCCATATCCATGTCCAAATCTATTTCTTCTGTTTCTCTTGCTTTAACAATACTATCAACTTTAGCTTCAAATTTAACATGCAAATGACTAGAAAAAAAATACTTAGGTCTTATTTTATTTAGTATTTCTCTTGCAATTGGACTTCCTAATTTACCTGATTTTATATCTTCTTTAAAAAATGGCTTCTTTTGAAGCAATCCTTTCATATCTCCTTTATGTGCAATTCCTTGGGGCCAATCATGTGTCATGACTATATCTAAATTCCCATTTTTTTCCATTGAAAGAATTTTAGCTGCACTTCTAGGCTTTACATGGTAAACAGTTCTTAATTCACTATGTGTATAAGGTAAAGTTTCTTCTGTATCCAATTGATATGAATGTTCATTATATATACCACTAATTCCTCCAATTCTCAACCCTTTATACCAAACAACACCAAACTCTCCTAGATAATAAATATTTGGAGCTACCCATCCTCCAAACTTAAGTTCCTGTAAGTATGAAGATGATTCATGATTACCACCAATAAATATTGTCAATACTGGAGCCTTTTTCTGACCATTATAATAATTATGAAAATCTCCTAGCTTTTTATATTTGGGCGGTACTGATATATTTAATAAATCCAGTTTATTTCTTATAGCTTGAAAGTCGCCTGTTATCAATAATAAGTCTATACGACTCTTTAAAGATCTGTAGATGACATCTAACTCTCCGTGACCACATCCTTGAATAGCTACTGATACCTTCTTCATCTTGATTTTTTTGCGAGTTTATTTTGCAAGATGAATCAAGTCTTACAGTTTAAGGTATTTATAAGGGAGAAAAATATGCATGGTAATTGCCTCTAAAACTTTGGTATTTGAATATTATAGATTATTTGGTTCTTTGATTCTGTTGTGGTGGTATTTCTTTCTTGAAAATTGGTGGCTGCTAACCTTTTTATTTCGTAGGGATACCATCTAAACACTGATTTCATAACTTGACTTTTAATTTTGCACAAAATATAAACTAGATTCCATTCAACTACTAATCCCATTTTTTTGAGAGATCAAACTGGAAACTCTACTCTGTTATAAGGTCATTTAATTCCAAAAATCTCGTTTGAAATTGACATATCACATAATTCTGTCTCTTATTTTTAATTAAAGAACCAACGAAGCCTATGGAATGGCATTTATAAACAAAATATGGATGTTTTAATTCATTTCTAGTTTATTTTCTAATTTAATTAGGTTTTTCTATGAAAAAAATTCAAGTAATTCCAACTAAACTTATATTTGCAGAATTTGAAAATGGCATAAAAAATAAAAAAAAAATAAAACTATAATTTTTTTCAAATCAAACATAAATATCTTTTATTGTAGGTTATCAACTTGTGAACCGAAGTCACTTATTATATCCTCCAAAATTTATTTTTTTATCTTCAAAGAGTTAATTTTTATCTTGCTTGAATTTTGCGGCTGCAAAAGCAGCGTCAACACAACTTTAAATAGAAATAAGTTTGAGATATAGTCCCAAATGAAACTTAAAAATATGACATTAAGATTCTAGTATTCTATATATATGTAATAAATTCTTAAAGCTCTTGTTAAAAACAAGAACTCATATAAAAAAATACAAATATACAGTTTTGTTCATCTCAAAAAAATATTGAAATACAAAATTTGATACAATTGAAACTGTAAAAAAAGAGATCTCATCAAATTTTAGCATGCGCACTACCATAAGTTGACCTTTAACACCATATAGTTTACTCAATTTTTAAGATATACACTTTTATTAATGGTTTTGATATATTTAAATTTTCAGCTTTGTATTAGTACTAGTTTAGAAGCTCTAACACGCAAAATTATTGGATTTTTGGAACATAATCTAGGATGAATATAATCCTTCAAGAATTGGAGGGATGGCCGAGTGGTCTAAGGCGGCAGACTTAAGATCTGTTGGAGGATTCTCCGCGCGAGTTCGAACCTCGCTTCCTTCATTATTTTTTTCGACTTTTAGTCTTAAGTTTTTTTTTTATTCCTTGTAGCAAAGACATATCTAATAAGTCTTTGTGATTCCAAATGATTTTTAAAACAGGTATAGATGAAAATTAACAAAGAGTATGGGCGATTTTTTTTTTACAAAACATAGTACACATATATTAAACAGATTCCTTAATGTAAATCTACTTGACCTAAAACGATCCAGTCATTAACATCACCTTCAGTTAAAACCAATTTTAAAACACCTCCATCCCATGAAAGACCATTATCTACCAAATCTGCTGAATCACAGTCATCTATATTTAAATAATCTTGAATTCTAGTTTTGATTGTTCTCCATAACGCGTTATCAATTGGGTGAATGTCACTATATGCTAAGGATAAATGGGGATCATATTCATTTATCCATTCTGCAGCCTCTTTTGCTGCCTCAGATTTTAACTTTTCCATATCTAAAGGATTAGTTTGTTGTATTGGAGGGTTTTGACTTTTTGCATCTTTTTTCAGTGGTTTTTTCTTGACAGTATTTCCATGACTGTCTTTTGTATATAAATGTGGGTTAACTTTTTGATTTTCAATTTCTGTTTTGAATGGTAATATTACGAATATTTCTCTTATTATTTGAGTGAATGAAAGAAGATTTGGATCTTTTGATGCTTGAAAATATAATTTCTTAAAAAATTTCCTTTGACTATTCACGCGTCCTAATGTTACAAGATTTGCATGTTTCTTTGGCAATGAATTGAGTGCTATTGCACTAGCTGATAGGATTTTATCTACCTCGTCATGTGGATTATTTAAATCAATCTTTATGTTACTGGTTATCGTTATGTGCGGGTCAAATTTTGGCGGTACACCTGGGAATAAAGTATTAAGACTACCCATCAACGTTTTCAATTTATCATCTAGCGGTGTATTTTCCTTTGGACATAGCCATAAACTGACACCTAAATCTACCGTGTTAATATCCTTACTTTTCATCTTATCTTAAATTAGATTTTTAATAACTAACATACCCATTTCTGTGATTTTTCGCACCTTTGAATTGACTATTTCAAAATGACAATTTTAAGATGGTTATGAAAGTTTAGGTAATGGACGATGTAAATAGATTTGATGTAAAAAGAGTCATTTTATATTTTATTTGAGTATCTTATAAAAAGGCAAAAAAATTTGTAGCATATATAAGCATATAGTTAATTTTAATATTTGGAGCGGATGATATCTACCCCATTAACTGCGTCATCGTTAACAAACCATGAAACTTCAATACCTAATTCATTGACTAATTGTGAAGGTAATCTACTCTTTGGGTTATTGAAAATTTCTTTTAAGATTGGAGCTTTACCTGCACCTTCAGCAACAAATGCAATTGAGTAAGCATTTTTTAATAATGGGAAAGTAAATGTAATTCTTCTTGGTGGAGGTTTTGGAGAATCTTTAATATATGCAATTGATCTTTTATTCTCATTTAATAATTCATGATCAGGGAATAAAGAACAAGTATGACCATCAGGACCACAACCTAATAAAACAAGATCAATTTTGAGATCTTTTGGTAATTTTGATTCATAATCTTGTGCGATTTCTAAATCTTTTGAAACATCCAGACCTTCAATTTGACCATCTTTACCAGTAAGTAAGGATTCATCAATTGAGAAGATTTTTGGTTTTGTAATATCAGGTGGTAAATGATCAATAACCAGTGAAATGAATAAACCACAGTTAGAATCTTCATGAGAAGTTGGGACTAATCTTTCATCACTAAAGTAAACTTCCCATTTTGACCATTGAACTTTATCTGAAACTTCTTTATCATCTATTAATGCCTTTTTCAAGACCTTTCCAAGTGAACCTCCAGATACCGCAATCTTAAATTTGCCCGATTGTTCAATTGCCAAATCTTGAATTTTTAAAACATGTTGACCTAAAGCTGATGCAACATCAACTGAAAATTCGTAAGAATATACGTTAACTACCATTGTTATATGTTAAATCGATTTTACTTATTTATTGAAAATGAAAAGTTGGGTTTGCTTTTGATTTTTCAAATAGTTTTAGTTATTATAAAAATCGCTGCGAGAAAAATTCTTTACTATACACTTTTATACACTAAGTCTCCAAAAAATGAGAATATTCAGGACTATCTTTTATCTTATTATTAAGGAATTTTTCTAATTTTGTAGCATTTTTATAATAAGTTGTTGTTTCAGCATTATAAGATCTACAATTATTAAAAATTAATTTTGCATCATAAAGGAATTGATCAAATGATTCATATTTATCATTCTCTAATTTCAGTTCCATTGTACCAAAATCCATTGGTTCCTTAATTACATCATAATAATCACCAACTTCATCTTTATTGACAGCAACTGCAAATGGCCAAGCCGATGGATGATTGGTTAATTCTGATAATAAAGTAACCATAAAATTATAATGAGGACCTCTTTTAGGTTTTTGTGCCAATTTATCCATTTCTTCCAGCCAACCAGCTTCAATTAAACCTGGTATATCTTCAGGCTTAATTTTTTTACCATCTTTATTATTTTTATAAATTTGTAAACCAGGACGAACTATATGAGATTTCGATCTTGCTTTAATCTTTCTTTCAATTGCTGCTCTTTGAAGCAATAAAATCTTACGCAGATCAAGATATCTTAAAATTGATGGTAACATTGAACATTGCATCAATGTACCACCTTCATAATCTTTTATATAACCCATCCAAACAGACTTTGCTAAACTAACCTCTTTTGTAAAACCTTGTTTTTTAAAATATCCAATAGCATAATTATCTGCATATGTTAAAAAATATTGGATTGGAGATGTAGCTCTAACATAATCTTTTAAATGATTCATTAAATGAGCACCATACCCTCTAACTTGTTCAGTTGAAGATATAGCACAAAAAACAATTTCAGCAAATCCACGAGAATTAAATGGTCTATAAGTTATTCCACCAACAACAGTTAATGGTTTACGAACAACAGCCATTGAGATATGAGATCTATCGTAAACTAATCTAGCAATATATTCCCTTGGCATCTTAGGTAATTGCTTTTGGAAAATGTTCTTTAAACCAGTTAAAACCATTAAATTTTCCCTTGTATCATCATTATTTACTACTCTAAATTCAATCTTACCTTCTCTTTCCTCTAGCACCGATGGTCTTTCTTTAAATGTGTATGTCATACCGTCGAATTTGAAATTGGTTATCCTTTTACGCTCTTCTGCAGCTTCATCTTCTTCATCCTTATCTTCTTCTTCTTCATCTTCTTCCTCCTCTTCCTCGTCTTCTTTCTCATCATCTTCATCTTCACCTTTGGTTTTATTTTCTTCACCTTTAGTATCTTTTTCATCTTTTTCATCCTTTTCATCGTACTCTACTTCTTCATCTTCATCCTCTTCATCATCTACTTCTTCTTCTTCCTCTTCTTCTTCATCATCATCCTCTTCATCATCCTCCTCCTCCTCTTCTTCATTATCATCTTTTAGTTCATCATTCTCCGATTTTGGTGTGTCTATCTCAACCGTCTGCTCTTTCTTCATCTTCTTATCTCTATGACCATTGGCAGAATGGCCTCTCCCTGGACCTCTCTTCCTATCTACCATGATATGATTATGATTATTCGCCCAAGTTTACCAACTTACGTAAAGTCGCGCACAACTGTGCGATCAAGCGACTTTTATCTAATGAGATGAGTAAATCTTTTTTTTTTTTGTAAAAATATATTTTGTATCTATTACTAATAATGTCAAATTATACTCAACTAGATACATCTATGAATGGTAGTGGTGGTGTTGCCACAGTGTTATGTTGTAACTGTGGGGTTCCTATGGATGGTTCTACCGGTATGGTTATGTGTTACGATTGTATTAAATTAACAGTTGATATTACACAAGGTATACCTAGAGAGGCAAATGTTTCATTCTGTAGAAACTGTGAAAGATTCTTACAACCTCCAGGCCAATGGATTAGAGCACAGTTAGAATCTAGAGAATTATTAGCTTTATGTTTAAGAAGATTAAAAGGTTTAAATAAAGTTAGATTAACTGATGCATCATTTATTTGGACTGAACCTCATTCACGTCGTATTAGAATTAAATTAACAGTTCAAGGTGAAGCAATGACAAATACTATAGTTGAACAAACCTTTGAAGTTGAGTTCGTTGTTATTGCTATGCAATGTGCTGATTGTGCTAAGACTTATACACCAAACACTTGGAGAGCTACAGTTCAAATTAGACAAAAAGTTCCACATAAAAGAACCTTTTTATATTTAGAACAATTAATTTTAAAACATGGTGCACATCAAGATACTGTTTCTATTCAAGAAAGTAGTGATGGTTTAGATTTCTTTTATTCTCAAAAGAATCATGCTGTTAAAATGATAGATTTCTTACAAAGTGTTGTTCCAGCCAAATCTAAAAAATCTGAAGAATTAGTCAGTCAAGATATTCATTCTGGTTCTTCAACTTATAAATTTGCTTATTCTATTGAAATTGCACCAATTTGTCGTGATGATTTAGTTATTTTACCAAAAAAATTAGCACATTCTTTAGGAAATATTTCAAGAGTTGTTTTATGTTCAAAAATTTCAAATATGATTCAATTTATTGATCCTTTTACTTTACAGATTGCTGATTTACAAACTGCAATTTATTGGAGAACTCCATTCCCATCATTATGTAATATTCCAGAATTAGTTGAATTTATTGTTTTAGACGTTGAACCAACTGGTGAAATTAGAGGAAAACATGTTTTAGCTGATATAACTGTATCGAGGGAGAGTGATTTAGGTAATAATGATAGTTCTTTCTATATAAGGTCACATTTAGGTGCTATTTTACATCCAGGTGATTCCTGTCTTGGATATTATTTAACTAATGCAAATTTTAATTCTGATTTATGGGATTCTTTAGATGAAGGTCATAAACCAGAAGTTATTTTAGTTAAGAAATTCTATCCAAGAAAATCTAAGAAATCTAAGAACAGAAACTGGAAATTGAAGAGAATGGCAAGAGAACATAATGATATAGGTGGAAATGAAAGTACAAGACAAGAAAAACAAGAACAAGAAAGAGCCGAAAGAGATTATGAATTATTCTTACAAGAATTAGAAGAAGATGATGAAATGAGACAAGCTATTAATTTATATAAAGCTAATGAGGTTCCAAGACATATTGAAGAAGAGGAAATGTTTGATGAAGAAGATGCACCAGAGATTGCAATTGATGAATTATTGGATGAATTAGATGATATGAATTTAGAAGAAAATTAATGAATGAATAAATCTTTTTACTACACTCTCTTAACACCTCTTTAGCTACAAAGCACCTTTTAAACCTCGTGGTAGTATTTTCTCAATGGTTGATGAGATAAGATAAGTTTACTTATAAATCCATCTCACGCGAGAGAGCCAAAAAAAAAAATACAAAACAAAAACAATGCTTGAAGGAAACCCAGAAGATTTAATAAAATCCTCAATAGAATCATTTGAAATAACTCCAGATCTTCAAACCATCGATAGAATAAATGATTTAAGTAACCAACTTCTTAGTATTCGTCAGAGGATTTTAAATAATCAAAAATCTACAAATGATTCACTTTTCAAAACTATTGATTCACTTACATCTTCATTAAATTCGTTAAGCAATGATAGTAAAGGAGATATTTTAAAACAATTAAGTCTTAAAGTGACACAATTAGATGAAAGTAAATTAGCTATAGCTAAAAATTTGAATCAATTGGAAAGAGAAATTAATTTGGGTCAATTAAGTAATTCTGAATTAGTAGAAGATTTAAAACTTGTTAAAATTAGATATGAAAATTTAATTGACCAAGAAGTGGAGATTAGTAATGGTAATCTTTTCGCTATCAAATTCTTTCAATTACTTGGTATTCAAGTTGAAGACGATAGTATTATATTTAGTAGAACTGAAGGTATAGATTATTTGAAAGTTGGTAATTATAGTGATTTTTTTATAAGTAATTATATTTGGGATAATTTATAGGATACCAATCCAAACAACTTCATTTATAGTATATTATGAAGTCAATAATACGAAATCATATCTACATAAGTTTAATGGGTCTCAGTGGTTCAGAAAACCTTTTTTAGAAGATATAATCGATTCAAAAAGAAACCTCAACTGTGGCAGGACTTGATACAAACCTGATTAAGTTATATGAGTCAACCACCTAATACCCCAAACCTTCATGACTTGCAAATGACTACCACAAATATTGATTCACAGTTGATCCACATAAAAAGATAAGAATTTTGTAAGCGAGGAAATGTCATGAAGCCACACTATGCCACAAAAAAAAAGTCATATAAATACACCCCAAGACCATTAAAAGGTTAGACCATCGATAAAATGGAATTAATAGTCAATGAAAATCATGAATACTTAAAATATTTACAATTGGATGAAAGAAATCCATTATTTGAAACATTTACAGGAATTACTTTATATCTGGCTGCTACCTTGCCATTGTTATTAATTAGTTGGTGATTGATTAAGAACTAGCGTGTGATAGCAATATTGTTAGTTTTATGAGTTTGATTTGGAATATGATGGGAATTAGGTTTTATAGGTTTAATGAATATATGAATAATTACACAATCTCTAATATCAATCACATGTAAATCTAAAGATCATATAAAATGACTCCATAATCACTAGCAATGACTAACTTGTCATCAATTATCATATCTGTAACTTTGAAAAACTCTGGTAATCCTACTAAATATATTGAATTTTCAAATTTATATTCTTTAAAATCTATTGATAATTCTATCAATGAATCCTCTCCGTTATTTATGTATAATTTACTATCATAATACTTGAATTTTACTTCATCATTATTCAAGTTTTTAGATAATTTAATCTCTTCCTTAAAGATTATGATTTTATTTGAAGTTCCAATAATTAAATTACCATCTATATAGTCCAAGTCAGTTATTTCAGTATCAAGTTTATAGATTAACTTTGTTTGTTTAGTATATATATCAAATTCCCTTATTTCACCACTTTCATAACCAACTATAACTGACTTGCCTTTTGTTTCAAATTGCTTATCTTCAGTTCTTTCTTCACTTTCTTGATAACCATTTTTATTATCAATAACTTTCAAAGCTTTAACTGGATCAACCTTATTATGAACCTTGGTAAAACTATAAGCAATTGATTCACTTCCACATTCCCACATTTCAACTTGACCCATTTTATTACCAACTAAGAAATTTCTACCTTTACCAATGAACTCAATATTACTAGTACTTAAAGTTTTCATAAGTCTAATATTTTTCCATTGTTTTATTGACCATAATTTAATTTGATGATCGAGTCCTCTAGTTATTATGACTTCTCTACTTGGGAAGATCTTTATTTCTACAATATCCATAAAATGACATTCTGGAATTTTATGAAATTCTTCTGAATCAAGATTATAAATTATTAAATCACCACTTTTAGTACCAATTATCAAATTATTTTCTAATTTATTAATACTTGAAATATTAAAAGTTTTATTGATTTTGAAAAGGTTACCAAGTTTTAAATGATAAGTAATACCTTCAAATTCGAAAGAATAGTTATTCTTATTCAATATTTTGAAATGGATAGGATTGGAATTTTGATAGTCAATATCCCATAATGTTTGGTCTTCTTCTCTATCCCTAATTGCAACCCAAAACTTGTTTTCTTCAAAGAAATTATCTTGAACTGTTACAATCTTCATTTTGATCTAGCTTGTATGGATTTTTCAAAATTCTCAAAAAACTTTCTAACCTGGTTCACCACTGTTATCCACTCAAAATCTAAAAGATAGACAACACCATTCACAAGGTTCAAATTGAAATCCTTAAATAAGTAAATCATATAACATACAATGGAAGAAACGACGTCAATCTTTTTCAATAAAAATTTCAATCCTGTAAATTACTTAAATTCAATTTTCAAAACAACTAATAAATCTGAACTTAATAAATTAATCAGTATATCCAATAACTTAATTATTCATTTAAATTTCATAGTGAATCAATTAAATAATGAAATCAATTTAAACTTTACAAAATTAAGTAATTCAATTTCAAATGATACAAGATTAAGTTATTACATTAAATCACTTCAAAATTCAATAATATCATTAAATAATGAACTAAATATACCAAAATTTAATCAATTAATAATAATCAGTACATTAATTGATTTTAAAGTTGTCAAATCAAGAATTTTAGAAATTTTAGATATTTTTAAAGTACTTTTAAACTTCACAGATAAAGACCATTCAAATGGTGAAATTAGCTTCTTAAGTTTTGAAAAAAAGATATTATCTTACTATTCAGAGATTAATGAAATTTCAGATACTTCAGAAAAACTACAGAAATTAAATGATTTAATTGATTTAAATGATGTTTTTAAAAATTTGAATAACTTTAATTCAGTCTATAAGAAAAATACATTAAAATTTATTCAAGATAGGGATAATTTAAAAGATTCAGGAGATTTTATAGGAAAATAAAAGTTTGGAAATATTGAATCAACTCTATTAAAATATATAATGATTTAGATCACTTAGATCACTTCTTATTTGACCTCCGACCTTTTTAATTCAGAGATTCCTGCAATTTTTGGGAATTGATAATATCTTGTATGGGAAAACAATAATATGTCTTGTATTCACAACTTTTCAATTTTTTGTTAAAATTATTAGTCAATTACTTTATAACTGTACCTATAAACAGCTGTATACTTCATATACGCTGATTAATGGTCTCTACCTTGAATCAATCTTGTTTTTAATTTTTAATGAGTCACATGTTGGGTCACGTGCTTCCAATAAAGGCTAAATGTATTCTATAAAATTATTGAGACATTCTGTTGTATAATATCTGCTTAATCATGTGGTTTGTAGATGTTAGTTTTATCTCGGAATGACAATCTTAATAAGGATTGTTAATTCTTCTTTTCGTCACCAAGATAAGCCTGACGGCATATCTTCGTGTGTTTATTTTTATTGTTAT
>JAJLWZ010000028.1:0-153822 GCA_030571035.1 Yamadazyma buinensis | reverse complement strand
ATATCATTTAGGGAATCTTACGATATTGAAATTATAGAGTTTGTGATATTGAAATTTTTATTTTGCGTCATTAAATACTATCAACTGGCGAAATTCATTTGTTAGAGGATCCGTAATTTGAAGGTTTCTGTTGGCGACATTCAATTTATGGAGGGACGTTATTAATCCTGGAAACACTGTACCCTGTTAAACATACTAAGGGCCAAGTAAATCGGGACTAAATTATATTTTTTTTCTTTTTATGGCTGGTGTGTGTAACCAGTCACTTGTCACGTTAAAAAAAATTACTTTATACAAGATGTGTGAACAAGATTTTTTGGGGTTGTAGTAAGTAACGGAATTGTCAAAATGTCAAAAATGTTGTGGTACTTTTCGAAATAGGCTGGGTTAAGGCTAGAAAATACTAGAAAATACTGGAAACACTTGAAACACTTGAAATATTTGAAATATTTTTTTCACTTGGTGGTGGTTTGGAGGTGCAAAAGTTTCGCTTTTCCTAGGATAATGATTGTTGGAATGGTGGTTTGGAGTCCAAGTACTTGTCAAACGCATCGTTGGTCTCAGGGAACGGCCTTTTGCCGAGTAGCCTGATCATATCCGATCTTGTCAAGTGTTCCTTCTTCAACAACTCATTGGCGACAATTTCAACCTCTTTACTTTTAGAAATCAACAATTCTTTACAACTTTCATAACACTCGGTGATAATTCTATGGACTTCGTCATCGATGATCTTATTTGTTTCATTACTGTATGGTTTCGTAAGATCATCTTGACCTCTTCTTTCGAAGAAATTAATCATACCAACTTTTGAACTCATACCATATTGACAAACCATGGCTTGAGCCATTTGCGTAACTTTTTTAAAATCATCATGTGCTCCACTAGTGACACTCTTGAAATTTAACTCCTCACTAACTCTACCTCCTAATGTCATAATCATTCTATGATTTAATTGTTTAGTATTAACTAAATATTGAGTATCTGGTAAATATTGTGCATAACCTAAAGCTCCACTACCTCTTGGTACAATTGAAACTTTTAATAATGGATGTGCATATTTTAAATACCATCCACAAATAGCATGACCTGCTTCATGATATGCTACAATTTTTCTTTCTTCAACTGATAATAATTTTGTCTTCTTTTCAATACCTCCAATAACTCTTTCAATGGCTAATTCAAAATGTCTTAAAGTAACTTCTGGATCATTAAATCTTGCAGCAATTAAAGCTGCTTCATTACAAACATTAGCAATATCAGCACCACTAAAACCTGGAGTTAATGTACTTAATCTACCACTTAAATCTTTATCAATATTTTCACACAACTTAATTTTCTTTAAATGAACATCAAAAATTTCTTTACGATCACTTAATTCTGGTTTATCGATATATATATGTCTATCAAATCTACCAGGTCTCATTAAAGCTTTATCTAAAATATCAGATCTATTAGTACCAGCCAACACAACCACATGATCATCACTTTCAAACCCATCCATTTCAACAAGCAATTGATTTAAAGTGGTTTCTCTTTCATCATTCAGACCACTAGCGTTCCCCTTAGCTCTTGCTTTCCCAATCGCATCAATTTCATCAACGAAAATTATACTTGGAGCATTCGCCCTTGCGGTTTTAAATAAATCACGAACTCTTGATGCCCCCACACCTACAAACATTTCAACGAATTCGGACCCGGAGACAGAATAGAATGGGACGTTGGCCTCCCCCGCGGTGGCCTTAGCGATTAATGTCTTACCAGTACCTGGTGGACCCGATAATATGGCCCCTCTAGGAATCTTAGCACCTAATCTCTCGTACTTCTTTGGGTTTTTCAAAAAATCAACAAATTCCATGACTTCGACTTTAGCTTCAGTCATTCCTGCTACATCATTAAATTTAGTCTTGACGTCTAATTCTTGGTTGAATTTTTTGGCTGTGGATTTACCGAATCCTAATGGGCCTGACATACCACCGACTGCCTTTCTTGACATGTAAAGCATGGATCCAATTAATAAAACTGGTGGTAAGAAGTTTAATAAGAAGTTCGACATCCCACTTGGTCTGGTGTAGACTACTGGGACACGCTTATCTTCTGGGATATTTAATTTATCTTGGAATTTTTTCAATGTTACTTCGAAATTTTCGAGTGATCCAATTGTAAAGTATTGAGTTTGAGATTCATTTACTTTCATAAACACTTGGTTCCCAGAAACGGTTAATTGTGATACTGTCCCCTTGGATAAATAATTATTATAAAATTCTTGAATTGTGATTTCATTTTGTTCATCATTGGACAAAGAAGTGATAAAGTATCCTGCCAATCCGATACCTATAGCTAATCTGAATAAATCATATGGACGTAATTCGATTTCAACTTGGTACGGTTTCTTTTTGTTCTTATTATCTTTATCTTTATCATTTTCATTCTCTGGTGATCCACCACTTGATCCTCCAGAACCACTAGATCCTCTATTTGAATTATTAGAATTATTAGGACTATTTGAATTTTCAGACTTGTTCAAATGATTATTCAGGTTAAAAAGAACGGTATTCCATTTGAATTGTTGTCCTTTATAAACATTTAATCTACCTATCAGGAATAACCTTATTGGTTTCGCCCTGAGTATATTCATTGCCATTGAAAACTTTTTTTTTTTCCGCGAGTGACAGAAATATTCTCATTAAAATACTATTACACTATAAAAACCATAAAAACTATAAAAACTATCTAAACTATAAATATCTAAAAGGTTTGGAATTCTACCACTACTGGACGATGGTCGGTTGCTCTAAACCCTTGTTCAGTCCATGTATCTATTACATTATAAGATTCAACTATAGCATCTTTAGTTGACCAAATAAAATCAATTATTGTATGTTTCTGATTTGATTCAAATCCAGTATAAGTCTCTAAATTTGAAATTAAATTATTTGAAATTGTTCTTGAATCATATAATGATTTAATTAATGTTTGATAACTTGCATCATTTGACATTGAGTTGAAATCACCTGATAAGAAAGTATTAAAATTATTTGGAATTAAATTAATAAACTTAGTTATTAAATCTGATGATTTACGTCTTGCATTTTCACTTTTATGATCATAATGAGTATTTAACATATTTATAAATATACCAGTTTCTAAGTTTTTAAAAGTTGTTATTGTTACAATTCTATAACATGCAGCATCATAAAATTTTGATGGTTTATCAGGAGTATCACTTAACCATTTTGTTGTACTATTAAATAATTCCCATTTTGAAGTTTGATAAAATATTGGAGAAAATTCACCACTTGTTAAACCATTATCTCTACCTAAACCATAATAATTCCAATCATTTGAATTTTCTTTATCTTGATTATCTTGATTCATAAGATTTAATAAATCAATTAATTGATGATATTTTAATTCTTGTAAACCAATTAATGTTGGTTTATCATTAGAATATTTTATTAATAATTCACTTAAATGATATTTTCTTTCATTCCACAGATGTTCATGTTTAAATTTTGAATTTGTATCAACTCTAACATTTGATGATATAATTTTAAAATTTAATGATTGTTTAATTATTGGGAATGATATTATTAATGATAAATAATGTAAAATTAATAAAAATTTAAATAACATTTGTTTAATAATTGTAATAATTTTCATTTAATGTTCTTTTGCCTTAGTTTTTATAGTTTAATGTATTTTATAATAATTAGCCGCTCTGAAGATTTTCTCCTTTAAACGTGTGAGGGATTCTCTTTACAACTCTTATTACTATTACTGTTACTATTACTAATACTCCTAATACTATACTATCACTATATAATACTATATGCTATATGCTATATGCTATTGTATACTGTAATGGATATACTTATGGGTATATATGTATGACTGTATGGCTAGTGGTGGAAAGGAGTACCAGAATTATCATCAGTCTAACACATAAACTTGCATATCATTTTTTTTTTATCACTACCGCTTAATGGTAAAATTATCGATTTAAACCGGGAACGCCTTAGAAAAAAAAATGACAGGGAAATAAGACCAAAACTGATAATAATTATTGGGAAGGTTAACTGGTTACTCCTATTTCTCTTATCTATGATCTTCCATATTTCCTATATACCCTATCTATTACTTATTACTAATTATTATTATTTACTCCTATTTTCTTAGTTATTTATTACTACTCTTACTATTACTATACGAGAGTTAATTGTGGAGAGAATTACAAGATATTGATTTGACAGTTTTTATTTTTTAGAGGGGGCCATAACTGTGGAGTTGTGATGGGAGTTCTACTGTGGGAGTTATACATCCACAGTATATATCATATTATATTATATTATATTATATCATATTATATTATATATATATATATGCTATTTGAAATATAACTATTAATATACTATAATAATTTTTGTTGGAACGTCACATGATAATTCTCGTGATACTCACGTGCGAGATGAGATGAATCATATATATAACTACTATATAATTACTTATTACTACTATAAAAAAGGATAAATATCTTATATTAATCAATTGTTAACATTATAATCCAGTATAGAAGATATGACTTTTTTACCTATTTTTTCCCTATTTTTAAAGCTTTATATTTTTTGCAAATAAAGTTTTTATTTTGGCATAACTTAAATTGTGTAATTCACTAAAAGTTAAATTATTACTAAAAATTTATCCTATTAATATAATTTTATAGCCTTCAATTATATTTTCAATTATATCCTTCAATTTATACGATCATACTACCGTACTACTATTATCATTTTAAAGTAAAGTAAAGTAAGTAAATAATTATAGTAATAGGTTACAAAACCTTTTAGAAGTTTTTACGCAGTGGCTTTTTATGTAAATCAATATCAACTGATAAAATATAATTAAATGGTTAATACTAATTTAAAAGAAGATAAAATAAAAAATATAGATATTAGTGTTGAGATTGATAATGGTAATGATATTTGTGATAAAGATGATATAACTAGTTCAGATAAGAAAATTAATATTTGTACACAATCGGATAAATTGGAACCCTGTGAGATTTTAAATGATCAAGTAGATAAAGATCAAAATGATCAAGTAGATAAAGATCAAGAAGATGAATTAGATGAAGATGATGAGGATTTAGATCTGGATATAGAAGATTTCAATGACCTAGAAATCATTTCTTTCAATTCTGAAATAATTTCAAAAAAAATTTCAAAATCTGATGCTAATTCATTTGTTGGTGGTGATGATGATAGTTTAAATCCATCAAAGAAAACTTTTTCATTCCTGTTACCTTTAGGTAAAAATTTTAAATTTCAAATGCCTTCTGTTAATTTACCTTCAGTTAATTTACCTTCTGTTAATTTACCAAATTTATCTTCAGTTAATTTAACATTTCGTAAAGAAGATGATCCAATTCTACAAGATATAAAATTAAAATTACAAAGACAAGAATCAATTGAAACTTTAGATGATGCTAATTTTTTTAAAACTTATAAATCTAGTTCAGATGTTAGATTAAGAGCTGTTAAACATAGTTTATCAAATAAATATCCTAAATTATTAAATTCAAATTCTTCAAATTCAAATAATGATTTACCAGATTATGAATCTATTTATTCGAAATTAAAGGGTAATATCGTTATAATGGGAGGTTATAGAGGTTCGATTTTAAGAGATACAAAAACTAATAAAAGAGTTTGGGTTCCAATTAAAGCAGGTTTCCATTTAAGGAAAATAGATTTATTATTAGGTCCAAATAAAGAAGATGAAATAAATTCATTTAAAACAATTTATCCAGATGGGATATTGAAAAATATTGGACCAATTGATTTTTGTAAGAATTTTTTAAAAAAATTGAAAACTGATCAAACTAAAGTTTATGAATTCGGTTATGATTGGAGATTAAGTGGTAAAGTATTAACACTGAAACTACTTGAGTTTTTGAAACAGATCAAAGAAGAAACTGGTGAACCAAGTATAGTTATAGCCCATTCAATGGGCGGGTTGATATCTCATTCAGCGGTTCAACATTCCCCTGACTTATTCAGATCATTGATTTATGTGGGTGTCCCATCTGAATGTTTGAATATATTGGGGCCAATAAGGACAGGTGATCTGGTATTATTTTCTGATAAAATCTTGACAGCTGAAAGTAACTTTATGATGCGTTCAAGTTTTAATTTTTTACCACTTGTAGGTAATATTTTTTATAATAGGGAGACTAATGTACCTTATACTTTAGATTTATTTGATCCTGATACTTGGGTTGAATATAATTTAAATCCATTAGTCGGGAAAGATCGATTATTAAGAAAAGTCCCCAATTCTTCTTCATCATCTTATTTCCTGAGATTTAAATCAATGATTGATTCATTACCTTTAAAATCATCACCTTCAAATAGTTTCAATATACTTTCAAGTATAAAATCACCAATACAGAAAATTCAAAAGAAAGAGTCTCCAGAAAAGGAGACCGAAACGGTGACGGAGACAGATATAATAGATGATGAATTCCATATATCATTCGATCAAGCATACAAGTACCTTACTGAAACTTTAAAAGATACAAAATCATTCATTGAGAGTTTAAACTACGACCCATATTTAGAATCAAAGTATCCTCCAATGGCGGTTGTATACGGGAACACCGTCCCATCGGTGAGAGGTTCATATGTGTCAGGTCCAGAAGATATAGTTAATGGTGACTACTACGATTTTTTCTACGGTCATGGAGATGGTGTAGTCCATCAGAAATGGCTAATGCCTGAACGTAAAGGTTTCGAATACTATGACCCATCGACTAAACGAGGTCAAATAGTTGGGAAATTCTCGACTTCAGCGGGTCATGTCAATTTAATGACTGATTTTAAAGCGATGGGTGAAGCGCTTAATGCTGTTTATGAAGCAGAGAAGATTTGGCATGAGCATGATTAATGTATTCATTTATTCATTTATTCATTACTTTCGTTACATACTCTACTCTTCCTCGCTATACTGGACACGGATCCAGAGACTACAATCGCTGCATTGGATGACTACTTCGTAGTCACTCGTGTCTGGTCGTACACCATCGGCCAAATCATCTTCAGTGATCTTTATACCTTCTAACGTCTCGCATCTTGGACACTTCATAGTGAAAAACTCGTCGAGTTCAGTGAATTCTGAAAGGTTGTATATGTCCAAACCGTCGGTGTCGATCATTCCAGACGATACGGATTTGTCGTATTCTTGTTTGGATGTTGTGAGTGTTTGGTATGCTTTATTTATTAAGTCTATTGATAATGTATGTTTGGGTGATTGTGATTGAGTTTGGGTTTGGGTTTGTTTATCTGGGTGATGTAGGAGTAGTTGTTTCTTGTATGCGTTCCGTATCTCTTGGTCACTTGCATTCCCATCAACACCTAAAACTTCATAGTAATTCATTTTTTTGGAAATTGTAAGTAGGTTTTGTGCGAGGTTTTAAAGTATGAGATTTCTCGCGATGAGATTATTTTTTTTTCAATCAGTCCCACAATGAAGAGGAAGAATGAAGATAATGAAATTACTATAAGTTCCTTCACTGAAGAGCCATCCGTCGCAATCGGTAGTTTCTTCAACGGTCTTACAATCCCTGAATCAACGAGTTTCGATATGTTTAAAGAGAAAAATAAAAATAATTTCGAGATTCATGGTGAAACTGAATCAGTTGAGTATATAGCATCAAGCAAAAACGAAGAAAACGATCATTTATACGCTTTTGCAATTTATGATCCTGAATCCAAGAGCGTCCAGTTGGCTTCCGCTCCGTTCGTTCACGGGAAAGTGGTGTCGAAAAGTAGAAGAAGTTATAAGGGTCCAAAAATTAAGCTGACTGGTAATAAAAATAACTTACAACGTAATGCTTTAGGTGAAGCATTTGGTACTAAGAAAGCTAAGAGTGCAATCAGTAATTTGGAAAGAAATAGAGTTGATGCTGATAAATTGGCACATGTCCAAATGGACATTATCGATTCAATCAAGACTTCCACTATTGATTTACCTACTAGAGAACAAATGGATAAACAAGTTACTGATTTGAGACCTATCCCACATATCAACTTGGGTGCTAGTAGATCACAAGATATTTATTCGATTAATTCATTGATGCCTAAGAACGAATGGGAATCTATTAGAATTGATAGTTTGTTGTTGGAAGAGGATAAAGAAGAAAGATTAAAGATGTTACCATTTGCCAAATCTCAATTTATTTCTGATAATATTAGTACAACTGATGAAGATAAATTGAAATTGATTTATTTATTATCGATATTTTTAGGGTTATATCATAATAGAAGAGTTAAAGATAAGTTCCAATTAATTGAAAAATTCGGTAATCAATTATCAGATTCTGTGATTTCTTATTTACTTGATACTTTCACTATATCCAAGGCTACAAAATTCGGTAAATCAAAGGATAAGTCATTCTTAATTGATCCACATCATGAAGATAAATTAATAGTTTACATTATCTGTACGATTTTCCATATAAATGGATTCTTAATTAATATCCAACCATTAAGTTTTGAATTAAACTTAAAAATAATGAAATTAACAAATTTAATTAAGATTATGGGTGGTTTGATTAAAGTCCCAAGTTTAGGTGAGAGTGAAGCTTTAGAAATTCCAAAGAGTATGATTAGTAGTTCGAAAGTTGGGGTATTGAAGGCTCCTGTGAAATTACCCGATATGAGTAAAAGGGTTAGAAGATAAAGGTATTATATAAATGAATTTTGTCACTTTTTCTCTGGCCCTCTCTCCCATTTCCCCCCCTTCTATTTTATCTCTCTTTAGTTGATCTTTTCAGTTCTCATCTCAGTTTCTCAGTGCGTTAAAATAATCATCACAATGGATATCGAAACGAATTTAAATAAATTGGCTGATTGTGAAAAGCTTATGGATGAAGCTGAAAGAGAATGTGAGTACTACAGGTTGAAGAAAACACAACCAATCTTCAACAAACGTCGTGAAATCTTGTTCAATATACCTAAATTCTGGTACTTGATCTTATCAGATAACGATGATTTTTCTGACTACATAAGTGTCGAAGACTTGAAATACCTCGAATCAATAGTTGATATTCACGTAGAATACAAAGTGTCCGAGGACCAAGATTTAAAAAGTAAAGATTTCAGTATTTCTATCTCGTTCGACGATGGAATCGTCCCACAACAAACAATAATTAAAGATTTCCAAGTTTTAGTGGAAGACGGCGAAGAAAAAATCGTTTCTGAGCCTGTGTCAGTGGAATGGCCAGAGGAATTGAAATCAATTAACCCTAAGGAAGTCAAGAGGGTGGCGAAAGAGACCGGGGGACCAATAGACAAGAAGAAGTACAGGAGTGGGATGAAGTCGTTCTTTGCGTGGTTCGACTGGACAGGGAAAAAGCCAGGAAAGGAGTTCAGGAACGGGGAGGACTTGACTAGGTTGATCATCGATGATTTGTACCCTTATGCTGTGAAATACTACACTGAAGCCTTACCAGGTGGTGAAGAAGGTGAAGATACTTCTGATCCTGAGGAACTCGACCTTGAAGAGGATGATGAGGAAGTCGAGGTTCAAGATGAGGATCAGGATGGGAAGGAAGACGAGGAGGGTAAGGAGGAAAGTGGGAAAAAAAGGAGGAAGTTAGATTAGATAGTTAATATAAAAATGTAACTAAAAGATATGCTAAATGAAAAATATATGCGCACTGAAAAATTTTTAAAACTTAGGGACTAATTCATTTTTTGTACCTATTATTAATCTTACTCTAAAACAGTTAATCAAGTACTTTGAACTAGGGAAAGATTATTTAATACATCAGTTAGAGGAATATATTGGATTGATTATCGTTTGAAGTTTGGAAAAATCGTTGGTGTTTAGTAAAAGAGAGATTAGTAATTCAATCACATTCACATTTACATTTATATAAGAACACATAACACATAAGAAAAGGAAGATAAGATGACTACAACGACGGAAGAACAGTTCACTGGACCAAACTTAAACATCACGTTAAGTTGTCCTGATTGCAAGACTTACCCACCAGATTTAATCGAAAGATTCAGTGAGGGTGATATCGTTTGTGGTACTTGTGGATTAGTTTTAAGTGATAGAGTAGTTGATACAAGATCTGAATGGAGAACGTTTAGTAATGATGATCAAAATGGGGATGATCCATCTCGTGTGGGTGGAGCAGGAAACCCACTTTTAGATAATGAAAATTTATCAACTATGATTGCACAAGGTCCAGACACTATGAAAATTGGTAGAGAATTAAGTAGAGCTCAACAAAAATCATTTGTAGATAGGAAAGATAATCATTTGGCTGCTGCATTTGCTAAAATCTCACAAATGTCTGATGGTTATCAATTACCTAAAATTGTTCAAGATGGTTCAAAAGAGGTTTATAAATTAGTTTATGAAGATAGAGCATTAAGAGGTAAACCACAAGAATCAATTATGGCAGCTGCTATATTTATTGGATGTAGAAAGGCTAAAGTTCCAAGATCTTTTAAAGAAATTTGGGCATTAACTAATGTCCCAAAGAAAGAAATTGGTAAAGTTTTCAAAATTATGAATAGAATTTTACAAGAGAAAACTGCAACTAATCCAAATGCTTTTGATTTAATTGAAGATAATATCCAAACTACTCAAACTTCAGCGGAAGATTTAATTAGAAGATGTTGTTCTAATTTAGGTTTATCAACCCAAATTACTAATGCTGCAGAATATATCGCAAGAAGATGTACAGAAATGGGTGTATTAGCTGGTAGATCACCAACTACTATCGCTGCTACAGTGATTTATATGGCGAACTTGATTTTTGGAGCTGATTTACAATCTTCCAAAATCGCTGATAAAACTGGTGTTAGTGAAGGTACAATTAAAACTTCATATAGAGTTATGTTAGAGCATAAAAAGGACTTAATTGATCCTTCATGGAATGATCAGACTACACCAGAGATTTAGGAGGTGGTTGTATTGTATATTAGGGAATTTAATAAATTTGTATTTTGTACTTTATTTCTTCCTATCTATTTTTGTATATTTTTACATTTGTGCTCTTGTGCGATGGTTGCAAAATTATGAATAATCGATTAAGAAATAACAAGAAGGAGAAGAATAGTCTAGAAGGTGCAGAGAGGGAGATTGGAGGTACAAGGAGTGACAATTTGTGTAGCGGGGATAATGGACCAAGTGAATTGGAAAAGAATGGTAGTTTGAATGGTGTGAGTAATACTAAAACTACTAAAAATAAAGTATCTGAGTGTGATAATGAAAGTCTGAATGATAGTGGAAGTAGTCTGGAAAGTACCAATACTATTCAAATATCTGAGAGTCAACAGGGTGAATCTAGTGAAAGTAATATGGAAAGTAGACAGGATATTCAAGTATATGGAAGTGACAATAGTTTGAGTAATAGTGAAATGGTAGGTAATGGACCCATAATTCAAGTATCTGAGAGTGAAGAGGGTGATATTATGAATATTAGTGAAATAGTAAGTACCGAAATTCCAGATGAAATGGATGGTGATATTAGTATGACAAGTAAAATAAGCAAAAATTCAAGTCAAATTAGTAATCGTATTACTAGAAGTCAAACTGGTAGTCTCCCACCAAAGAGAAGGTATATTGATACTGTAAGTGATATTGATAGTGATGAAATTGATCCAAGTGATCCTGAAAGTCTTGAACCTGAGATTTATGAACCTGATAGGTCAAGTGATTTTGATAGTTTGGCAGAAATAAGTAATTATTTGAGTGAACCTAGTTACAATCTAAGTAAACCCAAAGGCTTCACTAATGAAAGTCTGAGTGGAAGTGATGAAAGTGGTGGAAGCGGTGAAATAGATGAGAACCACCAAACTCTGCATAAAAAAATAGTAACTAAACCAAGTAAAGACATAAATGTCTGTGTTTATTGTACCACCAAGACTAAAAGCAAGAATCGGAAACCTATTAAATGCAGTGTTTGTGACGATAATCTTGATTTGATAGTAAATAAATGGGAATATCAAGATGGGTTTATGTCACCTGATAGTGGAACTGGTCCACCAGAAGAAATATTAGACTACTTGAATTTAAGTTTGAAGGATTTAGGTGATTCCGAATTCATGAATAAAGGTGTGATTAACAGTTGGTGGATTGAAACGCTTTATGATCAATTGGAAGAGTATCTATGTAAACTTGAATTAATGGATCGTAAAAAAATTAATCGGAAACAGCTTGTTTATGAAGTATCCAAAATTTTAAAACTACCAGCAGAAGCAGCTATACGTATTTTAAAATGTTTTGAAACTATGTTGGAAGGTCTCGAATATCATAAATCGTATTTATCCTTAATTATGATTGTATCTGTGATTTATGGTGGTGTAAGTATTGGTTATTTTGAAAGTATTTATGATATCCATATAATGACAGGTTTTCCAATGGCCATATTTAAGACATTAGTGGATTATTCTAAACTGAAGTTTAATCAATTAGATGATTGGTTTGAATCTAATGAATGTTTTGACTCCACGTTTGATGATTTAGATACCTTTGATGAAGGTGAAGTTAATGAGTTAACTAAGTTTTTGAAACTTGGAAACTTTTATAAGTTGAATAGTGAAGTAGAGCGATAATTTATCCTTAGTAATCAACTTTAGAAAGTAAAAAATAGACATTAGAAGACATTAGAATATATGCATAATACTTCCCTCCCTCTGTCAAAAATTTTGCAACCTCATTTGGTGAAGCCGCAAAAAAAAAAAATATCAACACGAGCAATGATAATAAAAAGATTAATCCATCAACAATTTCTTAAATTCAACAAAACACCTGTGACTCCACAACCGACACTCAACCCAATAGTTCTATGTCACGGCCTTTCAGGATTTGATAGTTTGATTTTCCTTCCGAGACCTCAGTTCTGGAGAAAACAAGCAATCAAGAAAGTCATAAAACGAGGTCTTGTACAGATTGATTATTGGTACGGTATTCAAGATCATTTATCAAGTCTTGGATGTGAAGTATATATCAGTAAAGTGCCACTGTTTGGAACCATAAGTGAGCGTGCAGAGAAGCTTCACACGTATTTGGAAGAAACGTTTGAATCAAAGGGGAAGAATGAGAAGAAGGTTAAAATTAATTTAATAGCTCATTCAATGGGTGGGTTGGATTCAAGACATTTAGTATCGAAATTTAAAAGTGATATTTACGAGGTGGCATCATTGACGACGGTTTCTACACCACATAGAGGTTCAGAAGTAGCTGATTTCGTTTTAGATCATATGAATTTCCCAATTTTGATTTCAAAAGCTGTACCACAATTAACTACTTCCGCCATGAAAGATTTCAACAATTCAACGCCCAACGATAATAATGTGAAGTATTTCTCATATGGAGCGAGGTTTAAACCGAAATGGTATAGTATATTCTTTTACCCTCATCATATCATCAAATCCGAGATTAAACGTCGTCATAAGGGTGAATCATGGGATAATGATGGGTTAGTTAGTGTTGAAAGCTCGAAATGGGGGGAATATGTGGGGTCTTTGGATGATGTTGATCATTTGGATTTGATTAATTGGACTAATAGATTGAGAACGATGATTGATAGAGTATCCAATAAGAATCCTCATTTTGATGCATTATTATTTTACTCTCATATAGTTGATAATTTACAGAAGAATGGATTGTAGATATAAATATATATACTATGTTACTAATTAATGTTTTTACTCACATACAGTGATGATTTTATCGTAACAGAATTCATCAATGCCCCAAGTACCATTGAACCTTCCATATCCACTATTTTTGATTCCTCCATGTGGTGCAGTTGGCTCATCGTAGATTGTACCACTGTTTATATGAACACCACCACTTTCAATCAGTTTAGCGAGTTTAGTAGCTTTCAATGTGTTGCTGGTCCATATCGACGCTTTTAATCCGTATGATTCTGTTTCATTTAATTCAGTTACTAAATCATTTATATCTTTGTAAGTTTGGATACATGATACAGGGCCGAATATTTCATTGGTATTGATTTGAGAATCGTCAGATATGTTTGCAAGGATAATAGGACTTATTACTCCGTCTGGAGTAGGTTTGTAATCACCAACAACTATTTCTGCACCTTTAGATAATGCATCATCTACCAAGTCTTGAATCGAGTGGGAGTATTTTGGTAGTCTTTGAGGGATCAACATATCAGGATTTTTCAAAAATTCATTACCAAGAACCTTTAATTTACTAATGAATTCATTATGTATGTCTTCATGAACAAATATTTTATCAGTTGACATGCAAATTTGTCCCTTATGACCCCAAGAATTGAATAATACCGATTGGATTGACTTCTCTAAATTGGCATCTGATTCAATGATTGTGAAATTCTTCCCTCCAAGCTCAAGTAAACATGGCTTAAGATGTTTACCGGATACACTTGCTATATGTGCCCCAACCTCTGATGAACCAGTAAAACTTATCTTCCTTATATTCTTGTTACTGATGAATTGTTCTACAACGTCAGTATTATCATCGGGCAAGACATTCACCATCTGGAGCACGTCCAATGGTACACCACCATCATGGAAACATTTGACTATGACTTCACATGTCTTGGTGGATAATTCGTTTGTTTTAAGGACGACGGAACAACCAGCTGATAAAGGTGCTGAAATTGCTCTTCCTACAAGAACCCCAGGGGCATTCCAAGGAGCGATTGCTAAGACTGGACCTATCGGGGATTTAACACTCATTGCTAAGTCAGTACCTTGAGATCGGATCACTGAACCTTCAGGTCTTGAGCATAAGTTGATGTATTCTCTTAATTGAGTTTTCACATTTGATGCATTGAATTCACTGAACCAGTCAGGGAGACCAATTTCTTTCAACAGGGATACAAGCGATGGCTTTGATTCTTCAAGTTTGTCTAATACGTTCAGTAATATTGTGATTCTTTCAGTGTATTTTAAATTAGACCATTTGATGAACCCTGATTTGGATGTTTTACAGATTTCTTGAATTGTTTGAGTATCTGATCTACTTATACACTCGACATTATGGAGTGGTGTCGACGGCGTAATAAATGACGGGACTTTATACGACTTGAATGAACGTTTAGGTACGTTTATTATACATTTGATAGATGACATCGTATACTTTTTAAAGTCAGAAGACAAATCGCGATACAGGTTTTTGGAGTAGTAATTTAAGAGTAGTTACATAAAATTATCATAATTAAAAATTGAAAAAATATTAAAAATACGTTTCATATTCGTTTGTAAAGAAGACACCTATTGATTCAATTGTTTGTATTCTAGTGAACAAGCATCACAGTATAGTTTAAGTGAATCAATACCTTCTTTTAAATTTGTTACATTTGAAGTACCAGCAGTTTCAAGTAAAACCATATCAAATGTTGATTCAGCAATCATTGAACATTTATTAAGTTCACTAACTAACCAATTTTTCCATTCGCTCTTAGCTATTTCTAGTTCCATGTCGTTTAAAATATTGAATTCAACTAAAAGTTTGTGTCTTTTGAGTCCTAGATCACGGTATGATTGTTTAAGACCAATAGCGAAGTTTCTTGTACCTGGATCAGGATACTCTGATTCCCAATCTATAGTTGATTCGAAGTTCCATACAAATGAAGATTTCATAAAAGTTTCCATAGGTTTGGAAATGGATGTATCATTAGTTGATTCAAATTTTGATTCTGAATTGATTTCTAGTGGGTAATCTACTTTGAATTTAGTTATTTCATGCAAATCCTTTAAATAAACAGCACGTTGAAGCATCATTGGATGACTATAAAACATTTTGGATGCTGCTTTAGTTGTATTACGTACTTCCCAATAACTTGAGGCAGTACGTCCCGATAACCAGATATTGGAAACTGATAAAATTAAGATTATAAATAATAGTAATCTTTGTGCTGTAATTTCTTTAATATAACTAGTTATAGCCATAAACACTGAAAATAAAAATGAAAATGTATGTTTCATATGGTATGCGGCAGGGTTTATAACTAAATGATATATAGCTGTTCTCATCCCTAATTGAGATTCAGGTGGAACTAATACTTCCTTCCATGGTGATGGTGATTGTGTTAATCTTCCATATAAGTAAATAGCTCTAGCAATTGGTGCATCAGTACCGACTAATTTACAAACATCAACAAGTTTTTGATGGTGGGATGCTAATTCATCTTGTTGGAGTTTACTGAATAACAGCCTTGCAATTAAATTAGTTGGTTTACCCGATGCAAATTCAAGTGAAGTATAAGTACTGACTTTACACATATCAGCATTTAAACTTTGAATAACAACACGATACTCAACTGAGAATTTGGATCCGTAGAAAGTAAACCATTTTCTACTATATGTGATATTATAGTATTGATTCTCAGCCATCTTATGGATTATGAAAGTAGCTAAAAGTTTACGGTGACGAACTCCTGCTCTACGAGTAGTTGAGATGATTGATCTTACCAATTTCCCATCCTGGATTGCATGCCAAGGAGCCAATTGAACTTCCAAGATTTCAACTTGTTCTGAATCTCTAATAATAGTTGAATTATCACCGAAGAGAACATGAAACATCGCCTTAGCTGGAATTTGATACGTTTTTTCCGAATATAATGGTGATTCTTGACTATAATCGATAGTGTAATATTCTGGCTCTTTAGATTTATCACTTACAATAATTGAAGATGTTGGATCTAAACGTTGAATTACACCATGTAAATTACCATTACTGGCACCTGAACTTATACCATTAGGAACGTAATTACCATTACTATTACCATTACCGTTACTAATACCGTTAAGAACACTATTAGTCAGAATGGACCTATTATAGATTAATGAATCTGATCTTGAGACAACTTTGGCATTGACTTGGTGCAGTAAATCACTTTTATAGAATTCTTGTTCCATGGCTTTCAAAGTTTTTAAAATATCATTAATTTTTAAAGGTTTATCTCTTAATCTATTCTCTACTAAGAACCCCACTTTAGAAGCAATCAATTTCCCACTTTCCATAAACATTTTGACTTTAATTGATGTTGCAATGAATTTGAAAGTAACTAAATCAAATTCTTCACCTAATTCAGTGTCAACTGACATAACTCTACCAACTGGAGTTTTAAAAAGTGAAGTGAATCCAACAGCTTGGTTACAAATAAGTAAGTGTTTGTTAGTTACGAAAACTCTACAACATAATTCTTGTGATGAGTTAGGTGACCATAAACAAGTGAATGAAACAAGACAAATTTCATCAGATCCAACACCTGTTTCGAATAATGCACGCATTTCAACGTCAAGCGAAACACAAGATTCAGGGTATTCTTCAGGGTATGCTATTCTACCAGGTCCTGAATGTTTCCCATTATTTGAATAGATCCTTGAAAGATCAACTGCTTCTTGTTCACCTTCATTCTCTGATAGATAATGATCATCTTTCCTTGTTGGGTCTGTAGCTACTGATGCTGAGTTCTGTAAATAATATAACCCCCAATTGATTGACCCCCAAATATTAGCAGTTAATGCATTTGGTAATGCTGTACTGGCGACGATGGAATATGAAAGAACTGCTGTTTTGGTATTACTTGTAATTAAAGGTGGTTTAATCGATGGAATTTGATTATAAAGACTAGTTTGAAAGAATTTCTCATTCATTTTGATTCTTGATGATAATGTACTTGAAGTTATAACTTCTCCATCTTCATTACGAATCTTGGTATTAGTAAGTTGACGATCTATAATTGTATCTACGGTTGATGCAAATTCAGTTATTAATGGTGGATACCTTGCACTAGCAAATTTATATGAAGGATGATCTTGACCTAATTCTACAATTCTTTGAGTTTCATTTTGGAAAACCTTTAACCATGATTTTAACTCAATTAAACTTTCAGCTTGTAAAGTAATTGTTTGTTCTAAAGTTTTAATTTCAAAACAAAATCTTCTTTCTTCTTGTGCTGCATATCTAGTGGTAAGAATAAGTAAACCAATCTTATCAGTTTCTTGAACGAAAGTTTTAGAAGGACTTAATATTAACATCCCAAATACTCCACTTTTAATAAATACCCATCTTTTAACCCAAATTGGTTTGGTAGATGTTGTAACCCAAGTTTTCATCAATAGATACCCATGTTTTTCAAATGAGGATTCATCAATATCATTTAAACTATAATTATTAATTAATGAGGATTTATAATCATTTTGATTATTCGAAGGTTCAAATTGTTCAATAGTTGATTTTTCAACTTGAGTTCTAGCGGCGGCTACATCATTCTTTAAAGATCTCATAGCATTGTTATATGCTACAGACCATGCTTTTGATCTTAAAATTGTGAAACTACCTTGAGCAAAAGAATCAAGAAATCCAATATTAGCATTACTTCTAACTTTATCATTCCATCCATTTGCAACAATATCAATAAATGCAATATCAATTGTAGTTGATAAGTCATTCAACATAACTACCATAGATAAAGATGCATGTAAATAAGCTTTACGACTAATAAATAATTGTTTTGCATCTTCCACAGCCATTGAACTATTTTTCACTTTTGGACTTGCCATAAATGTATTAAAGTACTCATCATATTTTTTTTGAATTGCATCAAATTCCTTTTTCATATTGACATATTGAGCATAAACCGATTGAAACTTCTTAAGGAAAACAGCCAATGGTTCTGAGTCATATTGAATTATGACCATACAAATATTGAAAAGCTTCTTATTCATATTGACTGATTGCTTTAATAATGGAACAGTAACTTCTTGATCAAGAATCCCTTCCAGAAGGAACCCAGGAGCAAGATGTTCAATACAAGACGTCAAGTAAGTCTTCAATTCATTTATTTTTCTAGGAAGTTTCCCCATTGCACTTTGTAGCGCCGGTAACCATTGTGAAATATTCAACATTTGGTGGTCTAAATGATTAATTGAAGCTCTAAAACTTGGTGAATCTAATGCTGCTTCTTTGAAACTAACAGATATCAATCGAAAATGCTTTGTAGCATCATCAATTGGATCTTCGCTCATAGTTCGTTAGTTGTTTGTATTTGGATTCTCACCAGAATTAAGGCTCCAAATTTACTTTGCTTTACTGGCTTTCAATTTTGTTTTCGCAGTTTATAAGAGAACCCTTCTGCCGACTTTTAATATCACGGGATTCAAACCGGACATAATCATTGGCCCAAAATGTTTCATAATTATCTTGAACCGATAAGTGATGACAAGTTTATCATATTTTGAAGTTGTTGAAATATTATTTGGATAGTTCCTTTAAAATAATTTTATTTTTATTGAAGAATACAAAATTTCATCAATCACGTGATACATAACATGTATACAAGGGAGATAAGCTAATATTGAAGTTATAATTATAAGAATAATATGAAATAATAGAGAATTGCATATATAATAGCATTAAGACCACAGATTGCAATGATTCAAAGGGGAATGACTTCAAAAATCACTTTATAGCTTGTGGTGATGCTTAACAGTAATAAATTGAATCCGCGAAGTAAACAAAACAACTACTGCATCAGATCCAAAGATCCAAGATGAAAGTGGAAGAATTAATCATCGATGGCTTCAAGTCGTACGCCACACGTACGGTGATCTCAGGATGGGACTCCCTGTTCAACGCCATCACCGGATTGAATGGATCAGGAAAATCGAATATTCTTGACGCCATCTGTTTCGTGCTTGGTATCGCGTCTATGTCAACTGTTAGAGCTCAAAGTTTACAAGATTTAATATATAAGCGTGGACAAGCTGGTATTACGAAAGCTAGTGTGACGATTGTATTCGATAATTCTGATGTGAATTCATCACCTATTGGGTTTGAAAATTGTCTGCAAATTAGTATTACTAGACAAATCATACTTGGTGGTACTTCAAAATACTTAGTTAATGGTCATAAAGCACAACAACAAACGGTTTTAAATTTATTTCAATCAGTTCAATTGAATATTAATAATCCTAATTTCTTGATTATGCAAGGGAAAATTACTAAAGTTTTAAATATGAAACCATCAGAAATTTTATCATTAATTGAAGAAGCTGCAGGTACCAGGACTTTTGAAGAAAGGAAAGATAAAGCTCAAAGAACAATGGCTAAGAAAGATGCAAAATTAACTGAGATTAGAACATTATTAAAAGAAGAAATCGAACCTAAATTAGAGAAATTTAGATCACAAAAGAGAACATTTTTAGAGTATCAACAAACTCAAACTGATTTAGAAAATTTATCAAGAGTTTTAGCTGCTCATAGTTATGTTCAATATAGTGAAAGATTTGATGAGTCACTGAACCTAGTAGATGAGAAGGAACTGATAATGAATGATTTAAATACTAATATTGAATTGATTACTGGTGAAATTGTAAATTTAAATGAAGATTTAAAAGTTGTAAGGTTACAAAAGGAGAAAGAATTAAGTAATGATTCCAAGATTAAAGAATTAGAATCAATGGAGAATGAATTGATCGAAGAAGTGACAAGATTGAATACATCATTAGATATCACCAAAGAGAATTTAAAAGATGAAGAAAATAAACGTAAAAAAAGTTTAAATCAAATTAAAACTTTAAATGATTTGATTTCCCTGAATTCAGATAAGAATGAAAAATACCAAGAATCATATATAAGGAATAAACAAGAGTTGAGTGAATTGAAAGATCATTTCAATAAACAAGAAGAATTATTATCTTCTTTATCCACTGGTATATCCACCAAAGGTGGCTCCTCAGGTGGTTACATGTCACAATTAAAGGAAGCAAAGGAGAAATTAAATGAATCCAAAACGTTCATTCAACTGTCAAATCTTAAGATCGATCATTTAAGGAACAAATTATCTGAAGATGAATCAAATTTAAAAATTGCACAATCTGAATCAGTTGAATTAAATCAAGAAGTTGAGAATTTGAAAAGAGAGATTGAATCTAAGAATCTGAAATTAGTTCAACTTGGATATAACCCAACTCGTGTGGATGAATTAAAATCACAAGAGTACAATATAACCAATCAATTAAATAAACTAAATACTCAACTTGATTACCTTAAAAGAGAAGTAGGTAATATTGATTTCCAATATTCTTTACCATCACCCAATTTCAATAGAGATTCAGTTAAGGGTAGTGCAATCCAATTATTCACTTTACAAGAATCACATAATGATAAAGCCATGGCGTTACAAATTTGTGCTGGTGGTAGATTATATAATGTTGTTGTTGATACCAGTGATGTTGCATCACAATTACTAGAACATGGGAAATTAAAAAAACGTGTAACGATTATACCGTTGGATAAGATTAATTCAAGACCAATAAATAGAACCACCATTGATTATGCTAGATCCAAATGTCCTGGGAAAGTTGAAGTTGCCATTGATTTAGTTGATTATGATAAAGATTTAAATAAAGCTATGGAGTATATATTTGGCAGTACATTTATTTGTGATAGTCCAGATGTAGCGAAAGATATCACTTTTGATCCAAAGATTAGAAGCAGATCTATTACTTTAGAAGGAGATATTTATGATCCAGAAGGTAATTTAGCAGGTGGGTCAAGAAAGAATACCAGTAGTTTATTAATTACTATGCAAAAATATAACCGATTGAAACTTGAAATTGATGGAATTCATCAAGAATTAATGATTATTAGAAATGAATTGGAAGAATTTAATAAATTGAGTTTTAGGACTAAAGATTTACAAAATGAGATTAATTTAATGAACCAAAATTTAAAGAATTTACTTAGGAAATTAGAGAACAACCAATCTGTTATAATTGTTAAAGAATATGAAAGTAAACAACATGAGATTGAGAGCTTGGAGAAAGAGATTGTAGATGGGAATATCAAAATCGGTGAATATGAAAATCAAATTAAAATTATTGAAAAGGATATGCGTGAGTTCACAAATAATAAAGGTTCTAAATTAAAAGAATTAGAAAAGGAAGTGAATGAATTGAGAAATAAAGTTATTGACAAGGAAGAAGAAATTGGGTCAAAAGAAGATGAATATCAAGGTATTTTAGTTGAGATTGATCAAAGGAAATCTGAATTAGAAAGTTTGAATGAAGGTATTAAAATTCAAGATATTTCAATTGAAGAATATAATGAAAGGATTAAAAATCTGGTTAATGAAGTTGGAATCCTCCAGGATAAATTAGATATCACTAAAGTTAAATTAGATGAAGAAAGAATGAATTTAATTGGTCTCAATGAAGAAATTAATGAATTAGAGAAGATTATCGGTGAGAAAAATAGTGTTTTAAGTAATAATAATTTATCAGTTCAAAAATTAACTCATGAATTAGAGAAACTTCATAATGTAAATAAATCCTATAAATTTAAACTTGATGAATTAATCAATGAATTTGATTGGGTCACTGATACTAACATTGTTGAGAATTTAATTAGAGCATATCCAACTTTTAATATTGAAGAAAATGCTAATCAGATTTCAATCTTACAAGATAAATTCAATGAGATGAAAAGAAAAGTGAATCCAAATATTATGAATATGATCGATAATGTCGAAAAGAAAGAAACAAGTTTAAGACAAATGATTCGTACAATTGAAAAGGATAAATCGAAAATCAACAATACCATCGATAAATTAAATGGTTACAAACGTGACACGTTAAACACCACATACTTGAAAGTCAGTAATGATTTCGGTGCTATTTTCGCTGATTTGTTACCTGGTTCATTTGCCAAACTTGTCCCAGTAAATCCAATGGATGTTACCAAAGGTCTTGAAGTAAAAGTTAAACTTGGTCCCGTTTGGAAGGAAAGTTTGGTTGAATTGTCTGGTGGTCAAAGATCCTTAATCGCATTATCACTTATCATGGCACTTTTACAATTTAAACCTGCTCCAATGTATATATTAGATGAAGTTGATGCGGCTTTAGATTTATCACATACTCAAAATATAGGTCATTTGATCAAGACAAGATTCAAAGGGTCCCAATTCATAGTTGTTTCCTTGAAGGAAGGGATGTTTACGAATGCGAACCGTGTTTTCAGGACAAGGTTCCAGGATGGTACTTCTGTGGTGTCGGTGTTGTAGACGGTACCATCCATTTTTGTATAGTATCGTAATATAAGGTTTTTTTGTATAGTGAAAATATCTTCGCGGATTTTTTAGATTTTTAGAGTATTTGACTTTCGATGAGATGATAGTTAGGAGACTAGCGCATACAAAGGCTAAACCTTTTAGAGAGGTCCAGAATGAGGGGAAGAAGATATCGACGAATAAAAAGAAAGATAAACCAAAGATACGGAATGGTTTTAAGGGGAAAAAAGTAGGTCCATTTCAGAAACATAGAAAAGACGGCGCGAGAATAGATTTAAACATTGATTCAAAGGCAGAATCAAAGGTACAGTCGACTGTGAAGGGGAACCTAAAGCGTCCAAAGAACATCAACTTAATTAATGAAATGAAAAAAGTCATAAAAAAACAGGAGAAGGAGATTGCTGTTGCGTTCGTTGATCTTGAGAATATGAAACTCGATTTATCGAAGTCTAATAAATTGTTAGTTTCAGATATTATAAGTCATACCCAAACCAGAATGAAATCAAGGTTCGAATCAATCAATAGTCAATTCCACGGTACTTTAACTGACGGATCAACGAAGTTAGGCGTGCAAAAAGACGTTTCTAATGGTATAATACGAAACATTGAATCGCTTTTCAAGAATGCTAAGATCTCAAATTATAAATGTACTCAACCGTTAGGTGTTGGTGATTTAGTTACTTTGGATCCAACGAGTACGAATTTCCAAATCGTTGTTGGAATGCCTCATGAAGTGGCAAGCGAGAGTTACACATTTATAAATGCCAAAGGAAGGATTATATTTGGACCTAAACAACTTATCAAGTTTCGTATACCTTCAATTTTCCCTGAGGATTATAAACCAATTCTTGAAAGTTTGGTAGTACAAGAACCGATTAATAAGGATATTGCACCTATTGGTGTAATGAAAAGTGAGTTGGTTGTGAATAGTGACATTGATGCACTTATTCAAAGTAAGTTAGCTCAGAATTCAGTTTCTGCTGATGGTGACAAGCCAATCGAAACTTACGTAGTTCCTGAAGCTGCAAGATTATTATATGCTAAACCACTAACGGAATTAAGTATCAATTCTATGAATTTATATATGTCTGTAAGTAAAGATTTAGAAATCTTACATCGTGTATTACAATATGATGAATGCGGAGATGAACTAGTTAAACCAAGAATTTATTCAATCTTCCAAATTATTTATATGTTAAAACGATTTAAATCATGGAATATCGATATTACTAAACCTGAAGAATGGAGGACTAAAGTTTCTGAATTGAATAATCTGGGAGAATTAGAGAATGCTGATATGATGGAATACGATGTGGATTTTTATTTTGCTACATTAGTAGAGATTAGAAAGAGTAGATTATGGGAGGTAGGATCCGGGAAATCGATTACTAGCGTAACTGTTTTACCACTTCAATCGAAATCTAGAAATGATTCATGGGTTAAGAATTTGAAAAATCATCGTGAATCAATTATTAGTATTTTTGTGAAATCTATCGAATCTGGTAAAGTCACTATACCATTAAATGACGTACCTTACAATGATGGGTTTTACGAAGATACAATTACTTTATTTAAAGATTATGTATTGGGAACGCTTCACATAGATATCGAATCTAAAGTTATTGGATTAGTAAGAGACATTTGTAAAGAGATTCACATTGATGGAGATTTTGCATCTGATTATGGGAGATTAAGATGTTTAACAATTTTGGAGATGGTTGGTGAAGGTGGTGATCCTATGAGATGGGAAGATAATTCTGCTTCAAATAGTTATTTTGAACATCTTAAATGTTTAGAAATAAATCAATTTAAAGAATCATCAGGTGAAAGTACTTTAAGTTTAAATAATTTTGAAAAAACTTTTAGTGAATTTAATCTTGATCAGAATGATTTTTATAAATCTGATCCAATGGAATCCTTCAGGGAACCTTTCAATCATCCTATCTTTTGTATTGATTCACCTGATGCTCATGAGATTGATGATGGGATATCATTAGTTCATGATAAAACTACTGGTAAATCAATTATTGGGATTCACATAGCAAATCCTGGTTCTTTAATTAAGGCTGATTCAGAAATGAGTAAATTAGCTCTAGATAAGGCTTCCAGTCAATATTTTGCCGATGGTGTTATTAGAATGGTTCCTGAATACGTTTCTGATATGTGTGGATTAGGTGATGGTGAAAGTAACACTTTTACTATTGAATTTGAAATTCCTACTAGAATTATTGAAAGCCATACAGAGGAAGATTATGAAATTATTAAAAATTGTATAAAGGAGAGTATGAGGATTAAATTTTATAAAGCTGATAATTTTCCTAAAGGATATACATATGAAAAGGTAAATAAACTTATTGAAGGTGAAACAGATGAGTATCAAAATACAATCAATGACTTATTTACACTTTCAAATATTTTCAAAAATATTAGAATGAAGGATGGTGGAGTTCAATTAAGTACCAATAATAAAGTAATAAAAGTTGAAAAATCCGAAGAGCCTGAATTTTTTAGCAAAATTGAAAATGGGTATCAAGTTAATAAAAATGGTTATAAAATTTCAATACTTAATAATTCTACAAATCCTAAATCTACACAACTTGTAACTGAATTTATGGTTCTCGCTAACAATGTCACAAGTTTAATATCCTCAAAATTAAAAGTCCCAGTAGTTTATCGTAACCAAGTTATGGGATTACCAACGCTGTTAAATGAAGAAATTAAACAAACATCTAAATCTCCTGCTTATGAGCATGTTGTAAGTATAATTCGTCACCTGGTTGCAGCCAAATTAAGTTTTAAAAATCAAGGCCATGAGATGCTTGGATTAGATGGGTATGTACAAATTACTTCACCATTAAGGAGATATAGTGATTTAATCAACCAATGGAATTTTCAAAATTATTTTTTGGGAAAGGATTTTATTCCATTGAATTCTAAAGTTAATCATTTACAAAGTAGAGATACGATTAATAAACAAACTAGCAGGTTAAGTAATAAATATTGGGGAGGAATATTTTTAAAATATTATAATGAAATCATCAGTAATAATAAAAAGAATGGTAAAGAAGTTGATGAAATTGAATTTGAGTATTTCACTATTAGGAATATTGATAGTAGAATACTTTGTGAATTAATTGGATTTTATAATAGTGGTTACATTGCAGGTGAGGATGAAGCTAAAATTGAATTGAATAAATTGTACAAAGGTAAAATTAAGTTTGAACAAATTGATTATATTGATAAAGAAGTGATATTTCGTATTTAGTTAATAGCGTTGGTGAAACATAGATCAAAATTGAATTTAAATCAAATCAAATTTTATATCAAATTTTAACTAGGTCCAAAATGCATGGTTAAGTAGGATGGAGCACCAGCGGAAACTGATAAGCTTTTGTAATTAACAATCAACTTGAAAATTTGCAGTTAACGAAACTTTGATTTTTTAGAATTCTGGTACTCAGACATCAAAGCCGAAAAAACCAAAATGTCGAAGGTTTGGTGTTTTTGTTTTTTGTCTAGAATAAACGGGTGATGAAATTTAGCGTTGAAAAAGTAATGTAAATAGAATATTTGTATGTAAATAGTTAGAAAATAAATATAAAATAAAAAAGACACAACCCAGTTTGGATGAAATTTTGGTTTTTTAAGCAATCGGAAAATTCGTCATACTCTAGCGAGATATTTTCATAAGGAAATAAAGAATAATTTAAACATATTGATCAGGTAAGAGTTACGTTTAGAATATCAAAGATCAGCGTTGACCTTACAGAAGCATACATCTAAACGATAATTTTGTTTTTCCGTCTAATCTGATTTGGATAATGACATCGATGAGATAAAAAGTTTCTCTCAATCTCTTTTCTTTTTTTCCCACTGTTTTTGCATCCTAGAATGAAACAGAGCATTGACGTAAAGGAAAAAACAGTGAGAGATTAAAAAAACCACTCAAAACGCAACATGTAATTCATAAAGAGTAATATCTTAAAGAGATAAGCGGGAACAAAAGTAGACATTAAATAGAATTGAATTCGGAAATCTCTGGACCTAATATGGAAACAAACTATAGTAAGAAAAAGAAACTTGCAAATTGAGAGAGAGTAGTAACAAGGAGTAAAGGTAGCAAGTCTAAATGTTAATAGAGAAACTTAACAAGCCCTTAATAAACAAGCCATTAATATAAACAAGCAATAAAACAAAAGGGATGAGAAAACAAACACAACAACCCACGCAGGAGTTATAGAAGTCGTGAAGCATACAATAAAAAAATTATCAATGGAATTAGTCACTCGGGTAAGTACAATTCCTTCGATTTTTTAAGTGTACCTGAAATTCTTATAGACCTTGTATAGACGAATGTACTCCTATGTATACAATAAAAATAAAAAAGAATACCTAATAACACACACATATAGGGTGATCATTTAAAAAAATATAACGTAAGTGAAGATTCGAGATTTGAAAGGGTCGAGAATGTAGACATAGTTTTTAGATACACTCAGGGGCTTGTATGAAAATCTTTTTTAGCACCGATGGTTAGCAAGATTAAATCTGTAATAAAAGCTATGCCTACTTTATATCAGTTCTTAGAATTAATGCTTTAAGAGTTTTACAGTAGTTCATTCTACTTTATTTGCTTTGCCTTGTATACTTTATCTCCTATTCGAGGTCTTTAATTAGAATTGTGTATAAACAGACATATAAACAACTCCTGGATTGTAAATAAAACAATTCATAAACCGACACACGCACTGAGAACCGAGAGACAATAAATTGGCATCCAGCACAATATAAGGTACAATAGGGTACAATAAAATTATCATTATATAATCCTCATCCTTTTTGAAATTTATTGTATTACTACACAATTTGCTTACCTTAGTTTAAATATAATAGGAATTGGATGAGGATACAAATATAAAAAATTGGTAGTTAAGTTGAATTGTAAGATCAGGCTTTAAGAGTTTTAATCTAGATGAATCTATCGGATTTCCAGCCAATTCCTTCCATAAAATTCTCATAAAAATTCCCCAATCTATTCCCTTCTATTTACATATATTTTCATATTACTCACATATTTCCATAACATTCCTTTCCAATAAACTTAGTAGTAAACTTTACACTAAAGCCAAAATGTTCCTCATTACAAAATTTAGACCTGCATAAAAAGTCCACGCAGAATCTAAAGATGTCGCCAACTGTCAAAAAATTGAAGCTCCTGCGACATTCCTAAGGAGTTCTCAGTTTCTATTTTATGTTCCTGCACGGTGGGGATACCAACCGTCCCACTTAAACTGCAAAAAGTTTAAGTGGCTGATAATAATTGATGAGTTCCCAAAAATTTTCTAAAACTTATAAAATCCAACTTGATCCCTAATAATTTTGCTCTCTTTATATACTTTTCAATCGCTTTATATCAACACCCCCCCAAAAAAATAATAAAAAGATGAAATTTACTCAAGTTATTTCAACTGTCGCTTTAGCCACTTCAGCTATTGCTAAAAATGTTGCTTGTTTAGTTGATGGTCAACAAGTTGCCGTTGTCGATTTAGATACTGGTTCTTGTCCATTCACTATTCCAACTAAATACCCAGTCGCTTTCGACTTTGTTTCAAGTGAAGAATATGATGTTACCTTTTACTATGCTATTGCTCAAGGTAAAAAATACTTTACTGATATTGCTGAATCTGGTAGATTAATCCCAATCCCAGCTAACTTATTATATGGTACTCCAGGTACTCCATTTTACCAAGTTCATTTAGAAGAAACCCCAGCTGCTAACACTACCGCTGCTATCAGAAGAAGATTATTAAAACAAGTTGAATTAGTCAAAAAAGCTGAAGTTGATGATTTCATCACCGCTGCTGAAGCTACTGATGGTAGTGAAGTTTCAGGTTCATCATTCGAAGTTGTTGATTTATCTGATGTTACTTCTGCTGCTGCTGCTGCTTCATCATCTGCTGCTGCTAATGCTGGTTCAGGTGAAGTTACTGTTACTGAATCATTAACTTCTCTTGTCACTATTACTTCATGTTCAGACAACAAATGTAATGCTGCTACCGTTGCTGCTACTGCTTCATATGGTACCGTTACTGTTGATGATGTTGTTTACACTACTACCACTTACTGTCCAGAAACCACTGTTGTTACCGTTACTTCATGTTCAGACAACAAATGTTCAGAAACCACCATCCCAGTTACTCCAGTCTTAACCACCGGTACTGTTAACGAAGTTGTTACTTCATACTACACTTACTGTCCAATTACTGCTGCTGAAGGTGCTGAAACCGTTACTGAAGCTTCAACTACCCTTATTACTATTACTTCATGTTCAGATAACAAATGTACTGAAAAAACCGTTCCAGCTACCCCAACTGAAATCACCACCACTGATACAGTCGGTGCTACTACCGTTATTACTACTTACGTTGAATGTTCAACTACTGGTACTGCTGCTACTGAAGCTGCTACTGCCACTACTGGTACTGCCGCCACCACTGCTACTACCGGTACTGCTGCAACTGGTGCTACTACTGCTACCACCGGTACTGCTGCCACTGGTGCTACTACTGCTACTACCGGTACTGCTGCAACTGGTGCCACTACTGCTACCACCGGTACTGCTGCTACTGCTGCTACCGAAGCTACTACTGGTACCGCTGCCACTGGTGCTACTACCGTTACCACTGCTACCGGTACTGCTGCCACTGCCGCTTCAGGTTCATCATCATCATCATCATCATCATCATCAACTGTTGCTGCCATCTCCACTTACGCTGGTGCTGGTTACAAATTAGGATCTTCAGCTTTCGCTTTAGCTCCATTAGTTGCTTTCTTATTATAAATTTAATAAATTTAATTTAATTTTCATCCAAACTTTTGGCATATCATGTAATTTTTTTCATTTTCAATAATATTTAGTTTATTGTTACTTTTTTGATTTTCATAATTTTCATAATTTTCATAATTCATTTGTTTTTTAATAGTTGGCTTTCGTGTTCGTAGTAACTAAAGATTTGATATCCGTTGTTTCGAAAAGTTTTGTGTATATTATATTTCGGTATTATTGATAGATAAAATTCTACTTACATTTCTTTCTCTTTTTTTCTTTATGTTTCTACTTCACAGAGCTTAGCATAGAGTTTAATAGATGGAAATATGGTGTTATAATTAATAGTGTGTTGTTTGTTTGTATGAATAGAAGCTCCTTTCACTCATCACTTTGTAAAACTCTGGTCTCATCGAGGCGTTCAAGTAACTTCAACTGAGTTCGTATAGTCGGAGATCAAAGTTCAATGGTTCAAACGCAAAAAAACTAAAAAAATTGGTTTTTAAAATCAGAGATGTAGCATTAGAGAATTACAAGTAAGCAAAAGAATGTTTAAGTATTAAATAGGTGTTATTCTGGGTGATTCGGGTGTTAAAGTTATCCAATAACCATTAATGTTGATATTTTTGATATTTTATTATTAACATTCTGTTCTATGTTTTAACTGTGAATTTAAACTTTTAAATCAATTCTTTAAGACTTTTGTTTAGATATGCAGTAATAGATGGTAATAGAAATTAAGTTTGGCGTTAGAGGAGGAAACAAACATAGAAGAACGAAATATTCGTTTCCCCTTTAGTTTTTAGTTTTAGTTTTAGTTTTTTAGTCTTAGTTTTTAGTTTCTTTATTTTTGTTCCTACTTAAATTGTAAAATTTTCAACTAGAGCCTAATATAATAATCTAATTGTCACTTTGTATTATAACAATGAAGGCAATATAATAAAGAGTTCCAATAATTAAGTAACCTATTTAGTTAGCCGATTGTACTAAAAGTCATAAACAAATAAAAATAATAGAAAGATTAGTACAATAGAGACTTATCTACCACGCGTTTAAGTTGATGATAATTATAATACAAATTTGAATTGTTAAAGAATAGGCTTTTAGAGCCCATTTAAACTTTTTAGATTACTTTGTGAATTCGAATGTAATTGTAATTATAGGAATAACTTCGTTTAAATATTCTAAAAAGCTGTGTAAAGTTCTGATAGTTTAATCTTAAATTCTTCTAAAGACCCATTAATTATTTTTAATGAGATGAAGTTTTTTTCTTGATACCCCTAATCGCCAAATTTCAATATGATACCAAGTAATATTCGCCTTATACACGGGAATAACAAGACAAGAAAAGAGCAGTCGAGAAGAGGGAGCTTTGTAGTCACCGGGAACAATACGATTTAACTGCAGAGATTCCGATTACAAACAATCAAACAAATGTGAATAAACTGTTATAATGCGGACACTGAGTAGTTTTATTAACTATGAGAATTAATGCAATTTTGAAGTATTTTTTTTTTCTAAAGTTCGATATGTTGTCTCACCTGATACTCAAGTAGAGTACCACGCTTTTGTTCCAACTTCACAGGATGATAGGATATTTAAGTTCAAAAAATTATTAAGGAGGCGTTGCTCTGTTAAACTTTTGCCCATACGCGTATTGTTTACAAATTGCACTGATAAAGAATTATGAATTCTCGTGTAGCGGTTTTGTCGATCAATTAGGACTGAGACTTCCCAAAAACAGTTTGGGCTGATGATTTAACGAGAAGTCCGTGTAATTGTCCTTAATTTTACACTGATTGTACCTAAGAACTCAGTGCCAACAATGTCTGCCAATGTCTTTAGTCCCATACAATGGTACCATTTGGATTCTTTCAGACATGAAATAAGGAGTTGATTAAATTAATGTTTATGTTTTACACTAATAAGAATACGGTCTCGGTTTTTTTTTGTAATTAGTTAACGTTTCTCATGTTTTCGAACTTAATCAGATTAACTATTGTAACCGGTAAATAAAGCCTAAGCATCGTTAACCCACATCTTTATAAAAACTTTGATTCACCCCCAAATATATTTTTTTTCCCAAATACTTTAGTCTTTCATTTATTAAAATCTAACTCAATACATTCTTTTATCTTTTAGTTAATAACTAAATTAATACCCACCTACCTTAATAAATAAATAATTAAAATAATAATAATGAAATTCTTATTTTCACTTGCCACTATGATGGCTTCAGTTGTTGCCAAAAATGTTGTTTGTATGGTCAATGATTCACCAGTCGCAACAGTTGATTTAGATACTGGTGTTTGTCCTTTCGCTTTACCAGCTGATTCCCCAGTTGAATTCGATTTCAGCAGTGCTGAAGATTACAACGTTATCTTCTACTATTGCACCGTCGATTCCACCAAATATTTCACTGATATTGTTAATTCTGGTTTAACTATTGATATTCCAGCTAATTTATTATATGGTAAAGCATCAGTTCCATTTTTTGAAGTCTCAGATTCAAAAACTCCAGCTTCAAATTCAACTGAAGCCTTAAGAAAGAGATTATTAGGTAAAACCGCTTTATATTCAAGAGATGCTGAATCAGATTTCGTTGCTTCTATTAAACTCGAAGATGGTGAACAAGTTTCTGGCTCTTCATTCGCTGTTGTTGATGTTGCTGATGTTTCATCAATTGAAGCAGCCGCTGTGGGTACTCAAACCGTCACTGCTCAATCAACCACCGTTATTACTATTACTTCATGTTCAGATAATAAATGTAGTAAAGTTCCAGTTACTACTGGTTTAACTACTGTTACTGATGAAACTACAGTTTACACTACTTATTGTCCATTAACCGCTGAAGGTACTGAAACCGTTACCGAACAATCAACTACTGTTATTACCATCACTTCATGTAAAGATAACAAATGTTCTGAAGTCCCAGTTACCACTGGTTTAACTACTGTCACCGATGAAACTACAGTTTACACTACTTATTGTCCATTAACCGCTGAAGGTACCGAAACCGTTACTGAACAATCAACAACTGTTATCACTATTACTTCATGTAAAGACAACAAATGTACTGAAGTTCCAGTTACTACCGGTTTAACTACTGTTACTGATGAAACTACTGTTTACACCACTTATTGTCCATTAACTACCGCTGCTGCCACTGATTCTTATGAAGCTACTTCAACTTCATACATTACTTCATACATCACCGTCACTTCATGTGGTACTGCCGGTTGTAAAGAAAAATCAATGGTTGAAACCGTCACCACTGTTACCATCAACGGTGTTGAAACCGCTTACACCACTTACTGTCCAGTTGAAGATGTTACTTCCGCTGCCACTGCCACCGCTGTTGCTCCACCTCCAGCCCCAGTTCCAGTTTCTAACTCAACCACCATTGCTGCTGCTCCAGTTACCACCTCTGCTAATGGTACTGCTGCAATTGAAGTTACCACCGTTTGTACCGGTGAATCATGTTCAACTACTGATGAAACCGTTACTATTCACCAAACCGTTGTTGTTTCAGTTTCAGCATCCGCTTCTAATGGTACTGCTGATGTTTCAGTTGTCGAAGGTGCTGCCAACAACAATGTTGGTGGTATTGCTTCAGTTGTTGCTTTAATCGGTGCTATGGTTTACTTATTATAGATAAGTTAAAGATCTCCGAGATATAAAATCAAATAAACGCTGTTTTTACATTAAATCTTTTTATAAACTAGTGTTGAGAGATCTAAATTTTATCTATATATATAAGATTATAACAATTTATGAAGGATATTTTAAATTTATGGTCATTAATTACATTCTTTTTCATGGAGTAAATATTACAGGAAAAGTTTTCATTTCATTCTAGTTGTTCGTTGATTTTTGTTTTAGGTTTTGTTTTACTTTGTTTTGCTTCGTTTCGGTTTTTTTTTAAATATGATTGTATACTATTTTCTATACCCATAATGTATTATAATGACTTACTCTAAGAGTTTAGAGTTTTGTTCATCTTTTATTAAGATTTTTTTAATATTTCTCTTTATTTCTTTAATATTTCTTTATCTCCTTAATCACCTTTATTCTCATATACTACCATTTCATCCTTTAAACGATTCAAAACCATTATGAATTTTATTTTTTTACTACTTTACTTGAAATTTTCTACATGAGCCACTCTTTTTGGGTGCAAAAACAGCCAAAAAAACTGAGCAAAAATAAATATCATCATATATCTCTCTTAGCCATTTAGCATTTACAAAGCCATTTGTTTATTTGTTTATATCAACTTTAAAAACACCCTAAGTCACAAACTCTTGGTATTATTGTTTATACATGGCTCAGGGCGGTTTAAACAAATCTGATTAGAATGTAATGTAAAATAATTAGATACATTTTAGGGTTCAAATACTTACAGGGCTACATATTTAGATCTCTGAGATATAAAATCGAGGCACAGAAACAAGTACGGCAAATGAATGAGTAACGTCCGTTAGTAACTAAATAGCAACTTAAAGGGAACTAAGGGATTACAAAAAGTAAAGGTTATATTACTACCAAATTAAAGATTACTTGCAAATTTAACACAATTAATTGAAAGGGTGAATAAGGTTTCTTTTTTTGTTGTTTGTTTAAATTAAAATGGCTGGTCAACGTTGATGTTATTGAATCTGCAAAGTTTAAAAATAAATTAATTTTGGAAAGTTAAATGTTTGATTCATAATATCATGATGTTATCATTGGAGTATATAACATTTTGTTAGATAATTAGTTATTTATAATAGTTGTAAATATTTTGAAAAAATTTCTTTTGTATTTTGATTATTATTAGTAGAAAATTACCTCATCTAATTATAAATGAAATTGAGAGAAAAAAAAATTGGAACCGCAGAACAAACTGTAAATTAACAACCTGTAAAAACCCTCACACTCCTTTATTTTGTCGCGTATCTTTATGCAGGCACACAATTTAGTTCCGATTTTTACAGTTTTTGTGATTTTAGTTTTTATTTTTTGAATCTGTGTAAAGAAGGACTTTTTAGATTGTAAATCGTAGGGGATGTATCTCAAGTGATAGATCATTAATCTTCCATTTCTAGTCGATTGAACGGGGTTCTTTACTTGAAATTATTTTAATTTTGAAACAGGCACCAACTGCCTATTTTGATGTAGTATCTATTATTTCAAGTTTCCAGGGTTTTTCAAACTCAGGTTTAAAGAACGGATTAATACAAAGAAACCGTTATCCTTATTTGTTTTGCACCCCAGGTTTTACAAGTTTAGGAATTGTTGTCACGAGAAGTCACACTACAAGTTATCTAGTTAAAGTATAGGAAAATCAGGTTTTTTAATTTGTAAAAATCTTTGGTGTGAGTTACTGGTTGGTATTGGTATTTTTCAATTTATTTCTTTGGTTTATGCATTTGACCGTTTTTTGTCTCACAAATTTTGTTGCCCCACCTCCTACCAGTTTTGGTGCGACTTACGGCACGAAGGGCGGTGCCATCTCTAGTACCACTACTCGCACCAAGTTTAGTACCAATTTCTAGTACCAATTTTTAGTGCGATTCAAATTCTTACAATACTTCACAAGAGAACAAATCTGAACGCGAAGTTAAAACCACTACAATGAACAACTTATTCGAATTATCAGAAATAACCACTGGTCCACATTCATTCAAAGGAGCCCCCAAGGCACCAAGAAGATTCAAACCCGCTCGTCAACTCATAACTGATGAAACCAAATACTTACAATCCAAAAACTTACATTTCGATACTCCAACTTACACTTCAATAACGGCGCCACCAACTATTAGACCAATAAAGACTTATTGTGATATAACTGGATTACCAACGACTTATAAAGCTCCTTCCAACGGGGTGCGGTTCTACAACGCTGAAATATACCTGGAAATCGTTAGAAATATGTCAAATACTTTAGACCAAGAATATTTAAGTTTAAGAGGTGCAAATATTGTTTTGAAATAGTGGTAGTGCTAGTGGAATTCTAGGTATAAAGTGAATTTTAATGGGTGGAGAGGGAATAAAAAAATATAGTCTTTTTAATATATTACACTTGAACTTTCTCTATAGGTGCATTCCAAGTATCAACGATTTTTTGAACATTTTTATCAAAACCAACACTCTGTAAAGCATCTACATTTTCATCAGTGAATGGATTACATACACATTTGACATACACTTTATAAATCGATTTGAATAAACTAGGTACATTCCCAAGTTGATTTATTGAAATATTATTATCATACCCAATTAAAATTTTTAACCCTGTGCTTGTCTCAAATCCATAAACACTAACATCATCTTGAACCATCAACAACACTGGTTCATTATCATTCAGGTCTTTACCGTTCACGCCTTGTTGAGATTCTCTTATTGACATTGAAGACGGCGAGGTAATTATATCAAGTGCCATATGTGACAAGAAATTGTATTTAAGGAAATTATTCATTTCTTCTGGATCCCTCTCTACTTTCTCATTATCAGTTGAATCATTAAGTCCAAATGCTTTTATATACAATGGTTGATCATCTCTTGAGATGAATGAAATAAAACAAATCAGTTTATCCATTTTAGTATTTTAGTTTTGAGGGTAACGATAATCACAAACTTTTCTCAAAATATTAATGTCTGTATCACCAAACTCCCAAAAAGTTAATGATTTTTTAACATCGGTAAACCAACTAAACCACGACAGATTCAACCAAGACCATCAAAGGGGTCACGACTTGTCTAGGGACGTTGAAAGTTTGAGAGGAGCAAGGAAATCGTACCATTATTTATCCAGCGGTGAACCAATTGAGTATGTGAGTTTCAAAGATTCGTCTACCCTGATATCATTCAACAGGGACTTGGAGAGTCCACCACCAAAACCAAAGAGACCAGAAGAGGGGCCGGCCCCCCAGTTGCCCAGAAGGAAGTACTTGGACGAAGACGACGACAAAGGGCCTCCATTACCTAGAAGGACAGGATCCGGTCAAAGAAATGTGTCTGGTCCGAAACCACCAGTTCCTAATAAACCAAGCAAGTTGGTCGAGACTATAGAGGTGAAGCACACGAGTTTCACGATTGATTTGGTTGCGCCGGTGGCGAGGGTGGAGAAAGAGAAACCGGTGACTAGAGGTTTCAAAACACTTGGTGAGAAGTACCAATTGCGGTCGAAATTCGTGCCTCTGGATGAGTTAGTTTCTGAGAAGAAGTATAGGTCTTTCAGTGAGGTTGAATTAGAGATAAAGAACCCGAAGAGGGTGGTGGAGGTGGAGAAACCGGTTAAACCTGTAAAACCTAAACCAAGTTATGAAGAGAATGTAAAACCACAAAGGGAAGTAGAAAGGGACCAACCAGTTTCACCAACTAGACAAAAGACCTCGTGGATCGATAGTGCAGTGAATAAATCACCCAAGAGGTTTGAAGGTGTGGTGACGATGAATAAACCTGAGAAACCGGTTAAACCTATAATAGATTCCAAACCCAAACCCGAGAAACCAGTTAAACCTGTAGAGGTTGCAAAATCTGAAGATTCACAGGTTCAATCCAGGCCAGTGAAACCGATTAAACCAGTTAGTGTTGTGCAACCTACGGCTCCAATAAAACCAGTTTCAATCCAACCTGTTGTCAATGTGAAACCGAAACCACCAATGAAGCCAAAACCAGATTTTAAAGCTCAAGATAATGAGTTACTTCTCATGCAGATGAAGAAACTTAAATCCACAAGTATATCTAAACCATCTACGTTTAGTGATTTTAAAAAGACGGATTTGGAGAAATTACATGACACGAAAAGTAAATTATCAAATATTCAAGACACTAAATTATCGAAACCTGTTAAACCTGTTAAACCAAAACCAGAAGTGATCGACAAGCCTAAACCTAAACCTGAAAGTTTGAGTGAAACTCCAGTAGATTTTAAATCCCATTTATCTAATATTTTAAGATCAAATACTGATCCAGGGTTTAAAACTACAAACGTATCTTCAGGAGGGTCCAAATTAGGATCAGAACAACTTGGAAGGACGATTCATAGGTCAAATACTGATCCAATGCCAGTTCAAAAACTTACACACGCTACAAAATCAAGAGCTAAAGGTCCTAAAAGAAGATTACCTAAGAACCTTAACACACATGAACCTACGACTCCTACAACTCCAACAAAACCTACGAAACCTAATAAACCACCTGTTCCAGTTAAAAAAGTAGGAGATTTGAAAACCACCCTTCAATTCAAAGGTGAAGTGTTCATTTAAATTTGATTCCCACTAATAATTTTAATTCTTATTTCTAAGTAGATTAATAAATACCTTATAGAGTAAACAACCCAAAACTGTGAGCAAAAACACACCAAAAAAAAAAAATCTGTGCGATTGAATCAACACAATATGGAACAAATCAATGAAATTAAAACAAGTCTTCAATCTAAATTACAAGACTTAACTGTCTACTTCAACCAAATCCAAGAGACACTCCCAGGCCAAATAGAATTCTATATCGAAAGTTTAAAAAACACCTCCAAAGAGGAATTTGTCAATGATTTTAAAGACTTGAAATTGACACCAGCAACTATCACTGTTACCGCTTCTGTCACTGCTTTATTAATCATTGGTAGTGCTGTATTCATCAGCGCCACCTCACCAAAACCAGTTGCAGAGACAAAGAAACCAGCGAAGAAGAGACTCACCAAAGCTCAAAAGGCGAATAAACAGATTCAAGAAATTTTAGATCATGTTGAAACTACTTGGGTACCAGGAATCAATGAATATTTAACAGAATACAAAGATATGACAGATGATCAAATTTTATTTAAATTTTCTTATTTCCAAGAAATGTTGTTAAAGGAATTACTCAAATTAGATGAAGTTGACGTTTCAGGTAACGATATTATTAGAGAAAATAGAAAGAAGGTAATTAAATTTGTTCAAGATCATCAAAAGAGATTAGATGCTTTTAAAGCTGAACTTGATTTGTAGCTTGTATGTATATGTAAATTCTAAATAATAAGCTTTCAAATTCCTATATATATATATATATATATCTATCTATCAATTCAATCCTATTCATCGTAGTATTCTTTAACATCCTTTAATTTTCCTCCCTTTACACCAAATTCAGGAATTCCAATTGGTGCACCATCGAAAACATCAGTTAATAATGATAATTTGGGGCCCAACCACATAGCTCTATCAGTATGATCCAATAAATCTTGACCAGTTTGTGGATGAATTAAAACTGATAAATTACCATGATTCAATTGAAACCAACTGAGAACTTTTATGAATACCTCTGGACGTAATACGTCAACTTCCCAAAACTGGGTGGTATGAGGTCCAATGATCTTATCATTTGGTAATCTTTTCACAATAACTGACCCATCTAAACCATCTTCTTCAAAATCTTTAAGGAATTTGGTTTGTAAGGCGGTTGATTCTTTGCTTGAGATTTCGTTATGGGCGTAATAGTAGACGTGGAAATCGTAGTATTTCACTGGGTACGTGAATTTTAAACCAAATTTGGATGTGGTTGCTGAGTCACCTTTAATACGTGTTAAGTATTCCATCTTCTTGAAGTCTCTAGTGTTTTTGGTTCGATAATTATTTTTTTTTGGAAATACCGTAACTTTTGAACTTTTACGTTATCCCTTCTGGTGCCGCAGATTCTAATCACGTTACCGGTATTACGAAGTTTTAAGTTTGTGGCTCATATTTTACAGAGTATTTACAGAGTATTACTGGAATCCTAGAAATAGTATATTTAAGTAGGGACTAATTTTTACTAATCTTTACATATCCCAAGATCTTTTTCAACGAGAGATTTACAGATTGGATGGTACAAATTGTTGTACTTTGTGAAAGTTTCAACAGCGAAGTCATGATCAACTTTCACATTCAACAATCTGTATCCTGGTCTGACGTACTTCATTCTACCAACTGTACCTAACCATTTGGCGAAATCGATAACTATCTCGTTGTCCTTTGTGAGTCCAGCATATTTGATTAGTAAAGTGTTGAATCTGAATACTAGTTCGTAGTTCTCAGTGGTACTGTATAATGGGTAGATATCTCTGAGTTTAAGTATTAATTCACTTGAAACTGGGATGGATTCTAAATCAGCAATTAATTTATCCAAGAATAGTAAATGTTGATTCACACTAAAATCTTTAGTATCTGATTCATTGAAAATTTTGACCATATCATTAACTGTATATTTACCATTTTTGAAAAAATCAATCCATTTAGAAGCTAAATCTTCACATTCAGTGACTAAAGATCTATCGAATTTTGGTTCTTCAGGCATACCCTTCCCAAATAACCATTTATCAAAATCGATACTATCCAAAACTGCCTTCTTCCCCCTAGGTTCGAAAAACTTGTATAACTCATCGACAAATTCGTAAGAATCAACTGATTTGTACCTGAATGTTTTGAAATAATGTGGGATGAACTCATCGAAAACTGAGGGACCACCTAATTGCACTTCTAAATAAAATAAAAAGAAGAACCCCTTTTCATATGGAACTTTGGAGAATGCATCATCTGGATCAACTCCACTTGATAAATCCCACACTAAAGATGTGAAATCTTGATTGATACCATTAACTGATTCAAGTAAATCTCCATACCCTAAAATAGCTGCAAAATGTCTCTCCCTTTCGCCACACTCGATATAATCCAGTTTCCCTTCCGTTTTAGCTTTTAAAGCAGCTACACCACCCAAGATTCTACGTTCCAAATAAACACACCATCCTTCATTAAGCCAGAAATGGTCCCACGAACAATTAGTGACTAAATTCCCGGCCCAACTGTGCGCTAATTCATGTGCAATGACTTTAACTTGGGATCTATCCTTACATATAAGTGTAGGTGTAGCGAATGTGATGTTTGGATTTTCCATACCTCCGTATGGGAACGACAGTGGTAAAACTAAGATATCAAATGTACCCCATTCGTAGCCGAAAGTTAAAGATTCTGCAACTTTCAAGAAATTTTCCATATCTTGTTCAAACTCCCATTGAGATGACTTAAGATTTGGGCTTTCAGTGTACACTTTGGATCTTGGACCAATTGGTAAAGATTCAAGATTACCACTTGCAATAGCAACTAAGTAACTTGGAAGTGGGACAGGTTGTTCGAAATCATAAACTCCAGATTCATCATGGTGATTAATTGGTCTGGCGGACATCAATACTTTGGATGGCGATTTAACTGACATAGTGTAGGGGCATTTTACCGCTGGGGTATCGAAACATGGGAAAAATGACCTAGCATGGATCATTTCACTTTGTGAAAACAAGTAAGGGCCAGTATCACCTCTGATGAATTGCACTGAGGTACTTTGACTGGTCGTAGTGAATCCAACTGTGAGTTTGAATGGTTTATCAGTTGAGTATTCGATTTTCAATGGCGACCCATACGGTTCAGATCTTGGTGAAACGGTGTATTCCACTGGTTTATCATCGATTGATGCTGATTTAATCACGAGATATGAAGTATCGAGTGTAATATTAGTTATTGGGTGAATAGGATCTAAATCGAATGTTACTAACCCATTTATGTGTTGATCTTCAAATGAAACATCCAAATCCAAGTGAGTCTTGGTGACTTTGAAATCTCTATAGTTCGAGTTAGTACACGTATCTAACACTTGAGAATGGTCTTTTGGTCTCCTAGATTCAATAATCGTCCTCATTTAAATTTGAATATATATGTGGTGGGAATTTTTTGTATGAGGTATAAAGTGAGAACTAAATATATCTAGCCGTTATAATGTGTGGCATATTTGCACGCTACAAGTTTCATATTTTGGAAACCACAGAGGAAATTGATGTGCATGGTGGTGGAAGTGATTTTCAAGAGGGCTTATAGAGATATGATATAAAATTTACTTTGTATTTTCTCAATTTACTGGTTCTTTAGGCTCGTTCTTTGGTTTCTTTTGTCTCTTTTTAGATGATTCAGCTACCAATTCTTCAAATACTCTTGCTTCTTCAGCTTCATCTTCAGTACGCGTGGTACTATTGAATACATCAGCAATTAATCTTAACCCTTTAGCTCTAGCAATACGTGTTTTTAAAGGTACTTCTTTATCGTATAATATACTATCACAAACACCTCTAACTGTACTTTGAATTTCAAATCTTGAACCTGACCATGCAGCAGCAATGACTTTACCCATTAAGTATTTTTCCATTTCGGCAATGTCTTCTTCTGTGTGTTTTTCAGGTATTTTTTCTTCTTCTTTCTTTATACCTGTTTCTGTGTCTGGTTCTGTTACCTTTTCTTTATCTTCACTTCCAGCTTTATCAGTATTACCCATTTTTAATTCTTCAAGTTTTTTCTCTAGTTTAGTAACTTCATCTTCCTTTAATTTAGTTTCTTCTTTAGCTTTTGCTTCTTCTTCAGCTTCTTTCTTTGCATGGTATTCATTATCTTCTTGCATTTTACTATATTCTTGCATTGTCAGTTGTGCATCTAACGCAACAGTGATAGTGTTGAATGTATCCCTAACAACACCACCCTTTTCCTTAAGTGAAAACCATAAACCACCAAGACCAAGGAAGTTTTGACTATTAAGGAAAATTTTCAGTTTTAATTTATATATTGACCCAATTGTGTGTAAGATTTCTAAACCGAATGATTCCATTTTCAAAGATTCAGCCTCATATTTCAATTTAGCTTTAAATGATTCTGCAACATCTTGAGCCATATCAGTTTCAGTGAATAATGATAATTTATCCACTAATTTCTGTGATAATTCATTCCTCATTTCAATTTTCTTAAGTCTACATTCTTCTTCATATTTCTCTAATTCTTCCCTTTTCCTTGCTTCTTCTTCCTTTTGTTTAGCTAATTCTGTCTTATTTGAATCTTCTAATGATCCTAAGAATAATTTCCCATTTGATGTACCACCTGTTACTTCTTCATCTACAAATTTTGAATTACTTTCAGGAACTGTTTCCATTGGTGTAGATGTGTATCCACTTCCATTATTAGCTTGGCTACCACTAAAAGTTTCACTTGTTTTAGTATCTTTAGTATTACTCAGTGTTTCAGGTTTCTTCTCATCTCCGTGACCAGATAATTCAGCAGATTTTGATAATTCTTGAATCAAAGATAACTCCCCAATCCAATTTTTAAATGCTTCCCCACCAAAAATCATTGAAAAGAATTCACTTGGATCTTCAAATCCTTCACTTGGCATAGATTCCACTTTACCAAATTTATCGTATTTCGCCCTTAACGCATCGTCTGACAAGACTTGATAAGCTTCACCAACTTCTTGGAACTTAGCCGCTGATTCAGGGTTATCTGGGTTCTTATCTGGGTGTAATCTGATAGCTGCCTTTCTGTACGCTTTCTTGATCTCTAATGAGGTGGCATCTGGCTTGATACCGAGTAAATCATAGTATGCTGTATCTACTACCATCCTTACTTTTTTGTGGAATATTTCCTCTGCGAAGTTTTTAGAATGTGATATTTAAGCACTATAGGGATATCACATAAATAAGGGGAGTTTGAAGTAATACACGTGAGTAATGAGTAATAAATGTGAAACGTGTAAAGGAAGATATAACAAGAGTTAAATACTTGGTAAGGTGATAAGAGTAAGAGTAACTTTCCAGAAAATTTAAAATATGTACATGTATTTACAACTAAGCAGAATAATAAGATTTTTTTAAATCGATCAATTTTTTACCTCTACCACTAGCTATATCTTCAATTGATCTTTGAGTAGTAATAGCTTGGAAAAAAGCTTTCACGACATTCATTGGATTTCTAGATCTATAAATTTTACCACTTAAATCATCAATTCCAGCAGCTTCACAAACTTGGAAAATATTTGAATTAACTCTTAAACCGAAACCACTTGGTTCAGATTTAATAAATAATTTAACGGCATGGAATTTCAACGATATATCACCTAAAATAGTTCTATTTTCGTATCTTTGAACTGGTGTTAAATTCTTAACAGCATTCCAATGTGCTTTCATCAATGCAACTCTCATACCATCTCTTGATTTCCCTTCACCTAAACCAACCATACCGTTTCTATCACCAACAACGGTTAAGGCGTAAAAATTTGGAATTTTACCCTTGGAAGTTTGACAACTGACTCTTTTCATGACAATTGGTGTTGTTCTCAATCTATTAATGTAAGATTCATCCAAACCTACTAATTTTGATAATTCACGAGCAATTTCTTCACGACTCTTAATTTGTTTACGTCTTTTTTCAGCTTCTGGTCTGAATCTTAATTTTAAATCAGTTCTATCAGATGATGCCATTTGTGGTATTGGTGGATATGGAGTTTGTTTATCTGGCTGATTTGGGTAAACGATTGGTTCATCCCATTGTGGATTGGTCTTCACATAATTGAAATTTTTACTTGGTGGATGGACAGCCTTTGCGTTAGGTCCTTCATTATGTAATTTCAATAATGTATCTGGTTCGACTAAGGATTCAGCAATTTTGATACTTTGTAATAAATCTGGTGTGTAAAATTGTGACATGTGTTTCAAGTAGTTATCTTGTTTGGCTGACTTGAGCAAACGAACTTGAGAGCTGAACCCTCTCATCGTTATCCTTGACTTGAACATCCTGTATTGTTTGGTCAATGTTACTGGGTGAAAAATCAGTTTTGAAAAATTTTGCGAAGATCGTCGTGTGCACTAATTTTTTTTTTCTACTGCTTAAGAGTGAGTGAGTGAGACGAATCCCACAGTGAAATAGACACTGGAAACAGTAATAAGTAGTGGTTTCTAAGTCTATCTATATTTCTATAAAAAATTAATGACAACATTCTCCGTGACTAGACTCACGTAATGTTCCAGAATTCAATAAATCGTCAAGGTTATCAGACAATTCCAATCTAATCACTTTATCAGGATTTAAAATTGATCTAGGATCCATCAGGAATTTAATCCTTCTCATTAAATCGATCGTTGTTTCACCAAGTTCTGTAGTCAAGTACTTCCTCTTACCTATACCAACACCATGTTCACCGGTACAAGTTCCACCAAATTTAAGGGCCCTATAAACCATTCTATCGACTAACTGATGGGCTTTATTGTAGTCTTTGGTGTTATATAACAATAAGAAATGACAATTCCCATCACCAATATGTCCCATGACTGAGAACTTATCCTTGAATCCGTTATTATTTAAATCATCGTTTGTTTCGGATATGATATGAGGTAATTGGGAGATTGGAACAGCAATATCTGTGGTCCATAATTGAACATCGTTGGGATCATCTAATACTTTTGAACCGTGTTCGATAGTTGACCATAATCCTGATCTACGTGCACTCCATAACAATGCATTATCTTCCTCACTTTTACTGATTTCATACTTAATTACGTTATTCTCCTTAGCTAAAGCTTGAATCACTTTATTTTGTTCAGTTATAAAATTTTGACTTGATCCACCAACTTTTAAAAATAATGTTGGTGATTCAATGAATTTTTTGGATTTACCTTTAGAATCGGTTATACCCAGATTATTTACAAACCCAACCATTGTCTTATCTAAAATCTCAATAGCGTTCAAATGTAAACCTGATTTGGCGACTAAATGTGAAGCCATAGTAGTGGCATCTTTAATAGTTGGGAAATTAATCACTGTAACATATTCATATTTCGGTCTAACATTTAATTTTACAGTAATTTCAGTGATTAAACCAAGGGTTCCTTCAGAACCAATAAATAATCTAGTTAAATCATAACCAGCTGCACTCTTCCTTGGTCTTTGTCTTGTTTTGACGATAGTCCCATCAGCGAGAACGACCGTTAAACTTACGACGTTCTCCTTCATAGTTCCATATTTATAAGCATTAGTTCCAGAAGCTGACGTGCTTGCCATTCCACCAATTGTTGCACCCATACCAGGATCCGGTCCAAACGATAAGTGTTTCCCATCTTCCCTACCCTGTAAGAACTCATCCAAATCTTGCCATCCAACAGCTGGTTGGACCACCACGTCTAAATCATCTGGGTGGAACTCGATGATTTCATTCATTCTTGAAAACAGGAGTGACACTGAATTTGGACCCCTAGTGTGGATCGTTTGTCCTTCAAGGGAGGTCATACCGGAATTAGCGACTATTGGCACACGATACTTATGTGCAACTTTCAAGATTCTTGAAACTTCATCGGTATTTCCTGGGTGGAGAATTATACTTGGTTTATTAGATTCTGGATTTGGTGGTCTATGAGTGGCAAAAAACAAATCAGATACTGCTTTGATTTCCTTCTCATCAATGGAAAAGTTTTCATCACCTACGATCTTTTTCATTTCTTCTAATGCTTTTTCGAAATCTGCATCATTAGCATATACTATGGGTTTAACATCTTCTAATGGTGTAGTTGATTTCTCTTTATTTAAATCAATTGAACCCCCAAAGTATGATCCTATCAACACTCCAGTACCTATAAGACCTAAACTCCCAAATATTTTAATAGGATTTGAAAATTGTTTAGGTCTAGTAGTTGTGGAATTTAATCTAATACTCTTTGTAATAACTTGAAATCTTTTTAGTTTACTAAACATTTACTACTTTCAACCTCTTCTGAATAATTTTTTTTTCCTCTGGTATGGACCAATCACCACAATATTATATCACCAGTGTATGTGTGTGTTTGGTAAATTCTACCACTTAATTGCCACAATATATTAATTACGTTATCTTTTATTAAAAACTATGGCTGTTACAAGTTTCGCTAATATTCCCAATTTATCTTATAGTGTTACATAAGCTGTTACGTAATACATTACATAATCATGGGATTACATAACATCTTACGTAATTCTCCAGTTTTTTTTCCTGTTTTCTTATTCTGATAACATATCACGTGCACGGGATAAATTCGTCCTCTGAGAAGATGCAAAATTCCTATTACATCTAATTGTCTTAGGAATCACAAATTTTTTTTTTCCTTTTCCAACTAGTTAATTTTAAGCTAAAAAACACTTAGAAGAGAAGGATGTCACCACACGCTATTACTGATGTTACCAGTGTAGGCTCCAACAAGGCTACAAAGAATAATAATCCATTTGAATCAACTATTGATCCATATTTATTAACTAGTGGTAATTATGTTTCACCAATTACAATTATTAACCAAACAATATTCGCTACACAATCAAAAATTTTCAGTTATGATACTGTTTGTAATGTTAAATTTGATAATTATTTAGAAAATTGGATTAATAATTATCAAAAACCAAATGGTTTTGGTAAATTAGCAAATTTTAATAAATTACAAATTAGATCTGGTGCTGCTAATACTTTATTAGGTTATTCAACTGAAAGTAATTCAAATGAAAATATTTCAGTTATTGGTGATAGTACTACATTAAAATATATGTACCCAGTTTTATCAAATAATAAATTACCATTATCACTTAATTTATCAACTATTGATTTTAATGAATCATTAGTTACAAATTATGAAAAAATTTTAAGTATTGCAAGATCATTAAATTTCCCAGTTTTATCATCAGTTGATTTATATGATGGTAAAGAATTACAATATTTAACTATTTTAAATCAATTTTTATCATCTCAAACTGGTCAACCAAGTATTAATTTATTTGGTGGTTTAGATTCAACTCATGAATTTACCAAATATAATGAAATTTCAAGTGTTGGAGATTTATCAAATTTATTAAATAGTTTAAATGAAAATGCACCAAAATTCCAAGAAATTAATGAATTAATTTCATATGGTTTTGAAAAATTAAATTCAATTACTGGTTCAAATTTATCAAATTTTAAATATATTGGTAATCCAAGACCATCAACTATTTTTATTAGTTTTGGTACAAATGAATCAACTAAATTAGGTGAAGAAATTTCAAAATTAATTGATTATGCTAAAATTGGTTTAATTCAAATTCGTGTACCAGTTCCATTTAATTTTAAAGAATTTATTGAACTTATTCCAAAAACTACTGAAAAATTAGTTATTTTAAATCCAAATAGTGGTACTAGTACTTCTATTAAAGCTGATATTTCAACTGCTTTATTCTTAAATGGCCAATATAATAGATTTATTATTGAAGAATTTAAATATGATTTAAAATTTAATTGGACTCCTGTTACCATCATCAAAGTTCTTGAAGAATTTATTGATCTTGATCCATCCATTATTTTAAGAACTTTAGAATCTGCTCCTTATCCATTAAACACTAATTCTTCACCAATTGGTCAATATCAAATTTGGGGTAAAGATAATGGTGAATTTTTTGAAACTTCACAAAAACTTGCATTTACTTTATCTTTAGATGATACTAAGAAAATTTCAATTCGTAATAAATTTGATAATTTAACTAATGGTGGTATTTTCCAAAGTCAAATCATCTCATCAGTTGATTCTTTTAATGAAGTTGATAATGCTGATTTAACTATTGTTGAAGATATTGTTTATTTCAATTCTTATGATATTGTCTCAACTACCAAACCAGGTTCTAAAATTTTAATTGGTAATTATTCTACATTTGATGAAACTAAATTTTTATCGAAATTATCAAAATCAACTAAAGAAAGTCTTATTTATAATGAAAATGAAATTATCGTTATTGATTTCAGTATTTTTGAAGATTTAAAAGAATTAAATGATTCAACTAAAGGTTTTTCAAATGAATTTTTAATTCAATTAGGTTTTTGGGAATCTACTTTCCCAGAATTGAATGGATTAATAGTTAATAAATTAATTCAAGGTAATGGTGCTGGTTTTGAATTATTAGCTTCCGTAGTCGATAAATTTATTTCTGAAGCTAAGGATAAGAATGGTTTAAAAACTATTAAAATTTCAGTTGATGAAACTGCTGAAAAGAAAGAGGGTGAAGACGTTAAAGAAGTCGAAGAAGAAGAAGAATTACCATTTTTCATAAATGAAACTTCTGCAGTTCCAAATGAAAGAAAAGTATTCGAACAAGATTTAGAAGAAACTAATGTTGGTGGATACCTCGATGTTGCCAAAAAACTTACTTTCAAAGAAGCATACGGTTCAACTAAAGAATTAAGACCAGATTTACCAGTCAAGAATTTCGTTGTTAAAGTGCAGAAAAATGTAAGATTAACCCCAGATGAATATTCTAGAAATATTTTCCATATCGAATTTGATCTTTCTGGTACTGGATTAACTTATGAAATTGGTGAAGCTTTAGGTATCCATGGACGTAATCATCCTGAAGATGTTGAAGAATTCTTGAAATTTTATAATGTTGATGGTGATTCAGTTGTTGAAGTTATTAATAAAGAAAATCCAAGTTTTGTCGAAGTTAAAACTGCAAGACAAACTTTAGGTGAAACTTTAGACTTTTTAGGTAAACCACCAAAAAGATTCTACGAAACTTTATCTGAATATGCAACTGATGAAGCTGAAAAGACTACATTAATCAAATTATCAAGTGCTGAAGGTGCTGAAGATTTAAAGAAACGTCAAGAAGTTGATTTCCTCACTTACTTTGATCTTTTAGAAGAATTCAAATCCGCCAGACCACCATTTGAAGAATTAATCAAAATGATCTCACCATTAAAGAGAAGAGAATACTCCATTGCTTCCTCACAAAAACTTCATCCAAATGCTCTTCATTTACTTATTGTTGTTGTGGACTGGACTGATTCCAAACAAAGAAAAAGATGGGGTCATTGTTCTAAATACTTGAGTGATTTAAACATCGGTGATGAATTAGTCGTCAGTGTTAAGAAATCAGTCATGAAATTACCACCATTGCTGACCCAACCTATTGTCATGTCCGGTTTAGGTACTGGTTTAGCACCATTCAAAGCGTTCATCGAAGAAAGAATCTGGCAACAAGAACAAGGGATGGAAATCGGAGATATCTACTTGTACATGGGTTCCAGACACAAGAAAGAGGAGTACCTTTACGGTGAATTATGGGAAGCTTACAAGAAGGCAGGTATTTTGACTCATATCGGTGCAGCATTCTCAAGAGATCAACCAGAAAAAATCTATATTCAAGATAAGATCAGGGAGACTTTAGAAGATTTGACTGATGCTATAGTCGATAAGAATGGTTCTTTCTATTTATGTGGTCCAACTTGGCCAGTACCAGATATCACTGCTTGTTTAAGTGATATCCTTATTAATGGTGCGGCTAAAAGGGGTGAAACAATTAAAGATATTACTAAAGCTATTGAAGATATGAAAGAAGATGGTAGATATATTTTAGAAGTTTATTAGAGATTATTAGACATTTATTAGATATTTTATGTTTATATTATTTTATTTAGAGTTATTTAGAGTTATTTTAAAGAGGGTTTGAAAACTAAATATATATTAATCCCTAAAAATACACGTTAGTTGACTCATTAATCATTGAAATATATGTTGAGATTAATTTCGTAATAAATAAACAAATTCATCTCGCCGGATGATTTGTAATGGGAGGGGTTGTCGTGATGATGATGATGATGATGATGATGGTGATGGTGATGGTGATGGTGATGGTGATGGTGATGGTGATGGTGATGGTGATGGTGATGGTGATGGTGATGGTGATGGTGATGGTGATGGTGATGGTGATGGTGATGGTGATGGTGATGGTGATGGTGATGGTGATGGTCTAAAGCATGTAATAAATCCTTCTCATTTTATATAGTATTAAAAGCAAATAAAATGGAGAAAGAATCCTCTTATCTATAAAAATTAGCCTCTTTGTTTTGTAATGTCCACCAAGCTTTTTGTCATTAAGTTCAAGTTTTAATTTCTTTTAAACTATCAATTGTTTGATTTTTTGATCCTATTGATTCAAATTTATCTTCTTTTAAAGTATCAGTTGAATCTTTCCTTATTATTTCAGGTTTAATAATTGGAGAATTTGAATCATCGAATGATGGAACATTTGGATTTGAATCATTTGGTTTTAAAATTGGTGAAGTTGTCTGACTTTCAATTCTTGCTTGTAAATCATCAATTTCAGCTTTTAATTTCTTAACTTCCTTTTCAAATCTTTTACCGAAAACATCAATATAATAAGTTGCACCATTATAACTTGCCCAAACGAAAACAAATGTAACAAAGGCTCCACATAAATGTTTATATTTAAACCAAATTGGACAAAATGTCATTGTTAAAATTTGATAAAAAAATTGAATTAATGTAAATGCAGCAACTTGCATCCAACTATATGGTAAAGAATTAACAAATTTACCTAAAAAATTACCTTTATTTTTTTGTTTTAAAGTTGTAAAAGAAGTTGCTCTACCATTATCAATTTCTTTCTTTTTTCTAATTGTTATAAAATAATGATAAGTTACTTGCCAAATTGTATAATAAACTGAAGTGATTATAATACCATTAAAAAAATTCCAATCAGTTACTTTTGCTAAAGCAGGAAATCTAATATCTGCAAAATCTTTTGGTAATTCATGAACCATTACAAACATTGTAATTGGTGGCATAACATGAATAAATGATGAAGTAGTTTTTTCAATTGAATGTAAAACTAAAGAATTTCTCCAAGTTATAACAGCAAATGATAAAGTACCTAAACTTAAAGAAAATACTGAAACGAATAAAGATTTTGAATTTGGAGCCCACCAAATAAAAATCATTAATAATAAATTAACATAATAACATAAATCAGCTAAATAATATTGAAATGATTGTTTAAAATATGTATAAAATCTAATTGGCATTAATATAACAAATAAAGCAGTATGAAATACATGAAAATAAGTTGGATATTTACCAATTACAAATCCACCACAAGCAATCATAAATACGGCTAAAGCATAAAATAATTTTTCAGTCAGTGAACTTTGTAAATTTTTATGAATTCTTTCATCAAATTTAGTTAATCTTTGATTAAGAAATTCTTGTAATTTATTTAAATCTTTTGATTGAGCAGAATATTTATTAAATTTTTCTCTTGTTTTAGTTTTCATATCATTAAATTTTTTTCTTGTTGATCCACCCATTGATTCTAATCCAACACCAAAATCAAAATCTGGTACTTGAATCAATTTATTTAAATCAATATAACTTATTGAAGTAGCTGAATCAGTTCTTCTTAAAACAAATTCATCAAGATCTCTTGAATTATTTATATTTGTACCACTATTATTTGTACCATTAATATCTGGAATTATATTAATTTCATTTGAATCTGAACCATTACCATTAATTAAATCTAAACTATCATCACCTTCAAATACATCTTTATCATCAGCAAATTGATTTAATTTGGATCTAAGTTCATATAAAGAACTTTCTGTCATTGTTGATGATGATGAAACAGATGATTTATTACTTCGCATTTCTTCCTATTGGGTTAAGGTTTGTGTGCTTGTTAGTGTTTTTTACGACTGTTTGAATAGTATTGGGTGTTAAAAATTGTGTTTCTGTGTTGGAAGTTATAAATATTAAAATGAATATGATTTACAGGGGGGTGTTGTGGATTTTTAAATGAATTCTTATAACACACACGAGTTTTAAATTTTATAGTACGGCTTTAAATGATCTTCCTTTTTGGATTTTACACGTGTATTAGATAACGCGAAGAGATCATCTCGTGGGGGTCTTCCTCTTCTCTTTAAACCACTCGCACTTTATTTGCTGTGTGTGTGTGGGGAGTGATTAATTTACTGAGAATTTTACTGAGAATTGGTAGTAAAATTGGTAGTAAAATTGGCACGGGAAATGGTAGCAGAAATGGTAGTAATAACAATTATTATAAACTGTATTGACAACTCATTTACAATAAACAAATTTTAAACAATTTCTAAATAACTGTATAAATACACATGTGTTTTCATAGATAATTTACAAACAATTAGACTATTAACCCTTACACTGTTGTACTTGAATTTGCAGCCAATTTTAAATATCATTAATTTGTGACTGTTTTAACCCCGTTTAAAACTTCACCATAAAAACTAGATCCTTCTAATAATTCAACCATTAGTAATAATCTAAGGTAATATCGGATACCTAATACTTAATATCTACTATATAATAAGGTTCAAATCATCCCCATACTTTTTAAAGCAAATTCGCACTCGGTATTTGATATAATTGCAACAACCATGTCAGAGAATGAACAATTGTTACCAAATGAAATGGAACTGGAACAACTTGAAGATTTCCATACAAGTATTGTCATCTATAGAAATTATAAATTTAGAAATTTAATAAGTTTTAATTTATGTGGATTTGCTTGTATTTCATTAGTTATATTCCTTACATCTTCTCAACCATTCTTTATTAATCAATTTTTACATATTGATAATAAAATTGGTAAAATTATTGGAATTTTAGGAGTTATTGATGAAATTGTTAGTATAATTTCAGCTCCATTAGTTGGTTCATTAAATGATAAAATTAATAATTCGAATTTTTTAGTTAATGGTTCAAAAGCAATTGCTCCAGGTAGTTTCTTAATTATATCAATATCATTCTTTATTTATGGTTTATATAATATAACTCATTGGTATGATTTAATATTACCAAGAATTTTATTTTCCTTAGGTGTAACAAGTTGTATGAGTATGATTCCAGTTCTTTTAAATCAATTAATTTATTCAGATTTTAAATTTTCTAAAATTTTTTATTGGAAAAGGAATTCATCAACTTTAAATTCAAACCTTGATAAAAATGGTAAATATTCTGCAATGATTGGTATTTTCACTGGTCTTGGTGCTGTATTTTCAGTATCATTTTTCTTAACTTTACCAGTTAGATTACTGATTGATTTTAATTTAACTGCTAAAGATGGTCTTAAACTTTCATTCATTATCCTCGCTTGTATTTCAATAATTGTAGGGTTAGTGACTTTAGGTTTCCTTTATAATTCACCAACTAATAAACCTCATTCAAGTTATTTCACTATACTAACCACTGGCTGGTCAAAATTTATTTCAAGTCATAATATTAGAGTTGCATCATTAGGTGGATTTGTAGCAAGATCAACATCTGTATTGATTGCTGTTTTCATCCCATTATACGTTTACAATTTCTATTATAATAATGGATTATGTGACGCTGATGGGTTACCTTCCAAATCAAATTGTTATGATGGTTATATAATGGCAGCTATTCTGACTGGAGTTTCTCAAACTATTGGACTTTTATCATCTCCACTTTGGGGGATAATGATTGATAAATTCGGTACCACTAATTGTCTTATCACTAGTGCTATGATTGGATTGTTAGGCAATTGGTTAATGATTGTTTTTTCAGTTTATGATCCAAGAACAATTACAAGTTTTACATTATTCAGTTTAATTGGAATTTCACAAATTGGTTCTGTTATTTCAAGTATGAGTTTGATCTCTATTGAAAATGATTTAATCGGTTCAGTTAGTGGAGTTTATAATTTATTTGGTGGATTAGGTATCTTATTATTGAATCAAATTGGAGGAATATGGAGTGATTATTGGGTTTTGAGTCCATTTTTAGTTATGGGAGCTTTCAATGGGGCTTTAATACTAACTGCTTTATTAAGATTATAAAGAATTATATATATATATATATATATATATATATAAGAAGTTGAAATAGAGGGAAATAGTAATTTCAAAAAAAGAAATCTCTTCACATTCACTAAATAAAAATCAAATCCATCGAGGATTTAAAACTACATAATCAGTTTACTTAAAGTTTTAACACCGATAATATCCCCAATAGTCTTACCAGCAGCCACAACTTCTTCATCGGAATATCTTCTACCACTTAATTGTAAACCAATTGGAGCACCAACAAATTCATCAGGTTTATAATTCTTTAATTCTAATTCTTCACTGAAACTTCTGAATTCGTAATCATCGAATGATTTATCCCATACATCGATTTTTGGATCTTGGAAAAGTCCAGTTTGGAAAACAATAGTTGGTAAATCAAGAATATTGAATAAAGTGGTGTACCCCCAATTATAAACTTCTTCTGGTTTTGGTGCAACATTACTATAAGTTGGACTTAAAATAAAATCAATCTTATTATCATTTAAATAATTTAAGTATTCTTGTCTTATTGAATCTCTTAAATAGTTCATTTTATGAATTTCAGAAACTGGGAATGATCCTTTACCATTACCAAAATTTAAATACCATTTAGTTAATTTTGTTAATGGTTCTCCACTACGGTTTAAATATCCTTTCGCTGAAACATTACCATCTTGAGTATACATATTATTGATTAAATCTAATAAGAATTGACTTTTAAATGGTTTGAATTCAACAGTCTTGATTCCTGCAGCTTCTAATTTCTTAACAGTTTCCTTTAAACCTCTTTCAATTGGTGGGGTTGGTTTAACTAATCCATTATCATAAATAACAGCAATAGTAAGATCTTTTGGTTTTGGTTGTTCAACTTCCCTCCATGGCATTCTTAAACAATCTTGATCTTTTTCCCATGGTTTACCATCATTAATATAATGTTTCATCCAGATTTCAATATCTTCAAGGTTTCTACCTAATGGTCCACAACAAGCAACAATACTTTCTTGTCCACCACCAGCGGCGGAACATCCCAGAAGACTGATTCTCTTAGTTGTTGGTCTTAATGCAAAGCATCCAGAAAATGCTGATGGTGATCTAACACTACCTCCAATATCACTTCCAACACCAGCAATTGAACCACCCATTGAGATTAATGCACCTTCACCAGAGGATGAACCACCAGCTGATAAGGAGATGTTATATGGACATCTTGCAGTACCAGTGATATTGTTATTTGAACATAAATGCATCAAACATTGAGGTTGGTTGGTTCTCATGTAAAATGTTGAACCTAAATCTTCCAAGATTTGAACAGTGACGGCATGTTGGTCTTTAACAGCTTCAATTTCAGAAACAAAACTTGCGTGACAGACTTTACCCTTGTACCAATAATGTTCTTTAACTGAGATCGGTAAACCATGTAATGGACCAATGGTTTTACCATTTTCTTTCAAATAATTATCTAAGAATTTAGCCCTTTCTAAACCTTCATCCATGAAAATTTCCATAGCACAATTAGTTAATTGATGTGCAATTGTAGCTCTTTTACCAAATGCTTTTAATACATCAACTGAACTATATTCACCATTAGCGATTTTACTGATCAATTCAGATGTTGAACTATCAGTGATTTCAAATTCTCTATCAGTTAATAATTTTTCCTTATATAAATATTCAACAGCATTGAATTGTTTTTCGTATAAATCTTCAATTGGTTCAGGTAAAGTAATTGAATATTCTGGTAAAATTGCATCATCTAATTTTTTTCTATAAGCTTCAATCTTTGGTTTAAAAGTTTCGAATTTTTCAGGATCTTCAAATCCTTTGAAATCTTCCTTAGTCAATGCTGGTTCTATTGTCAAAATTTCTTTACTGATCATTATACTTGGTTTAATCTTAAGTTGTTAGTTAAAAGCTTATTATAATTAACTTCGTAACCTTTTTGGTTTTTTTGCATTACCCAACAGGTATTTATAATTCTCAATCGCACAGATAAGCTCTAAACCTAATTAGGTCATAAGCAGCTTATCAGTGATTTTTAAGGAATTAAAATAAGCCGAATAATTCAACTGTTAAAAAGGGGAATTAGTTACAAGGGTTATGCCTTAACTTAGAATATAATTAAAATCTTAAATTCTCTTGTATTCTAATAAGGTAAATGGAAGGGTTTTCTTATACTTAAAAATTTGAGATTAGATATGGGGTTTTACTTTTTTTGGCTATCGGACAGATTGTGACAACACCGATCCGATTGATACCCTTTTTTTCATTTGCAACTGGATACTGATATATTATATATATAAGGGAATTCAAAGGGAACTTGAAAAAAGGGTATGCAAAAAGGAAATTCAAAAAGGAAGTTGAAAGATATGGAAAGAGCGAGAAGGTAATAATAATAAATAAATTATTAAACTATTAACTAATAAAGATTAAATAAATCAACACCAATAAAATCAACAATTGCTTTACTTGCAGCAACAACTTCTTCATCCATATATCTTCTACCACTTAATTGTAAACCAATTGGAGCACCAATAAATTTATCAGGATTATAATTTTTTAATTCTAATTCTTCTAATGGAGATCTGAATTTATAATCAGCAAATGATTCATCCCATTTATCAATTTTTGGATCTTGGAAAAGACCAGTTTGAATTGTCATGGTTGGGAAATCAAGAAGATTAAATAATGAAGTGTAAGACCAATTATAAATTTCATCAGGTCTTGGAGCAACATTACTATATGAAGGACTTAAAAGGAAATCAATTTTATTTTCAATCATGAAATCACTATATTCTTGTCTAATCAGATCTCTGATTTTGTTTAATTTACGGTTTTCAGCAACTGATAAAGCTTTAGAACCTTCACCATAATTTAATGCCCATTTAGTTAATGGGAATAATGGTTCACCTGATCCAGCTAATAATTCCTTTTGCATATAATTACCATCACAATTATACATTTTATGAACGGTATCATAAGCTTCTTGGGTCCTTATTGGTTTGAATTCAACAATATTAACACCTGCCTTTTTCAATTTTTCAACAGTTTCTTTTAAACCCCTTTCCATTGGTGGAGTGGTTTTAACAATACCATCATCATACATAACAGCAATAGTTATTTCTTCAGCTTTTGGTTTAGCAACTTCTCTCCATGGCATTCTTAAACAATTTTGATCAAAATCCCATGGTTTACCATCATTAATATAATATTTCATACACAATTCAATATCATCGATTGATCTAGTCATTGGACCAGCAACGGCCATAACACTTTCTTGACCACCACCGGAGGATAAACCACCTAATAATCCAATTCTCTTTGAAGTTGGTCTTAAACCATGACAACCTGAAAATGCTGATGGACCTCTAATTGAACCACCAATATCACTACCCATACCAAATACGGAACCACCAAATCCACAGATTGAACCTTCACCTGATGAGGATCCACCTGGGGATAATGCTAAATTATAAGGATTTCTAGTATAACCAGTAATATTTTGAGCAGAATCCAAGTGCATTAAAGTTTGTGGTTGAGTAGTTCTGGCATAAAAGACAGCACCTAATTTGCCTAAAATAGCGGCACTTGCACCATGTTTATCACAAACATAATCAATTTGTGAAACATATGAAGCATGACGAATATGACCTTTATAATCCATTTGTTCCTTTAATGAAACTGGTAAACCATGTAATGGACCAATAGTTTTACCATTTTCTTTGAAATATTTATCTAAATATTCAGCTTGTTCTAACCCTTCCTTAGGGAATAAATCCATTATACAATTAGTGAATTGATGACAAATTGTACCTCTTTTACAGAAAGCTTTGAAAACTTCAACTGATGTATATTTACCATCAGCGATTTTTTTAACTAATTCGAAACCTGGGGTATCAGTGATTTCAAATTCCTTTTCAGTTAATAATTTTTTATCATAAATATATTTAATTGGATTAAATTGTTCTTTAACAAGTTCTTCAATATCTTTTGGTAAATCGATTGAATATTCTGGTAAAATATTATCTTTTAAAGTTTGTCTATATTTTTCAATTTTTGGGATAAATTCTTTGTATTTTTCAGGGTCTTCATAACCACTAAAATCATCTTTAGTTAAAAATTGTTCAACTGTAGCCATTATTAATTCCAGTTTATTAATTCCAGTTAATTTTCCAGTTTATCTTCTTTCGAATATTTTGATCTGTTAATACCGTTAAATGGGATTTTTCATCTTTTTATAGATAAGATTTTTTGTCGCATGTAAGTGCCTAATTAGGATTTACCCGGTAACGAATTGTTGAAATTTATTGGAGCGATTTGACAGAGGGAGTTTGGGACATAAATAGTTTTGAGGGTTATTGGATTAATATAGTTATTATATGGTTATTATATAGTTTTATATGGGTTTTAAATAGATTTATATGGCTCTATAACTGGTATAAGATGTACCAAGAAAGTTTTAACGGAAAAATTGATTAGGAAATGGAACAAAATAGTTATAGTTTAAAATGGTTGCAAATTTCACCAATTAGGTAATGAAGACGGTAGTTAAAAAAAATTAAACGATGCAATGAACATAGTATTTTCTTTCGCTTTTAAAAAATATATAATCCTAATAAAGAGTGGAATTTTACTATATTGGTTATATATCCGTTATATACATAAATTTTACAATTCTTTAAATAAACTTGTCATATTATGTAATTTCAAGTAAGTTAACACTCTCAATTGAAAACCTCAGCCAAAAATGATTCTCAAATTTCCATCAACAATGACAGAAACATTGGAATCATTAAGTGAAAAATTAACGAAATTAACAGCTACAGTTCTGAAACAATCAGCTTTAATTTCTAAAGCTGGTGAACAATTGATTGAAATGCAATTAAAAAATGTTAAAAGTAGAATGAGTCAAATTGATAATAAACCAGTGGATTTATCTGATTATGTTTTAAATGAAGATATTGTACAATTAGTTGGTGAACTTCAAAGTCAACTTGATTCTTTGGAAGAAAGAAATATTGCAAGAATTAGCAATTCTAAAATAACATTTAATACTACCAATCTTGAACCAGTTTCAAATAAAGATGGTGAATTTCCAGATCCTGATATATTCCCAATTAATATTTCAAAATTTTACAAATTAGATAAGGCAGATATAGTCTATTTATGCGAATTTTATGAATTAATTCAACCGAATGTAGAAGATGTAGTTAATTTTTTAAATGATGAATCACTGAAGACTTTAGAAGAAGCAAATAAATCACTTGCAAAAGATTTAAATTCAAAAGTTGAACAATTTAGTGATACAGAGATTACTGTTTTAAAGCAAAAACTTGCAAGATATTTAGGATTATCTGTTAGTAATCCTATTTAATAAAAATGGAATTGGTTATTTCTTTTAATGTCTGTTCTTTACGGAAATGTGGAAATCCCTCTAAAATCAAATCTCTAACACATGAAACTTTTACTATGTAAATTTGATTGTCCGCGAAACAACTAAATTTTTCAACATACGTGTGGGTTCATTATGGAAGAAGAAACTGGTCAAGCTCAAATCAACATCTCGGTGTTTACTCCAATCATTTACTTGGCCATCTTGGTGTCAGGTTTCATTGCATTCTCAATATTCTACAAAGGTAGAACCGTAAAGCATCTACAAGAAGTTGAACCATTATTTGAAGAAAATTATCCTTCAATTATGTATAGTATATTGAAAAGTCAAGTTGAAGATGAAAGTATCCCAAAAGATCAAAAACCTCATGATAAAGTTTTGAAGGCTGCATTATTAAGAAAGGGGGTTGAAACTATTAGAAGATCATTAAAATTAAAAGAAAGTGAACAAATTTATAAAAATTTATATGAAAATGGGTTAATTGGTGATGATCTTTTTAAACAATTCTCAATCCAAGTGAAATTCCAAGAATTAGAAATCCAAGATATTTCCAAAGAATGTGAATCTTTTAAGAAAGGTTGGACTCCACAATTTTTTAAAGTAGCTCAAGAAATATGCTTTAATGAAGCTTTAAGAAGAAGATTATCATCAATGAGTGATAGAGCTAAAGATTTAGCTGAAGTATGGGGCCAATATGTAGAAGCATCTGAAGTTGAACCAATTAAAAAATTGGGTTCTTCTTCAACTGGGGTTTCAAAGAGTGAAACAAAAGTTAGTAAGAAGGCTTAGTGGTAATATACGTAAATAAGAGTCTTTGTATTCATTTTTTTTCTCCAAGTTACCTCTTCTTTTCCTTATATTCTTACTGGGATCGTTAAATGTCTAACATTCCGTTCAAATTACTCCTATAATTACAAAATATTTTAATTATTTCATTTCTGTACTCATAGATCAAAAAGATCAGTGAGACTCGAAAAATAATCAACAAAGCTCACAGTAATTATTGAATGAATTTCCCAAGGCAAAATAGTCATCGGGGTGGTGGGTTCCCACCTCAATCCAACCAACTGTCATCAGGACACCACCAACCTCCTCAAGTTGGATCATATGGACAATCATATCAAAGCTATTCACCTTCAAAATCACCAAATTTCTCAACAAGTAGACAATTTACACCAAATTCAATTGATCATCGTATAGCTATTGCTAATAAAATAAGAGAAGATTGCTATAACAAATTCATTAAAGATGGTGGGAATAACGTTAAAGAAGTCACATATTTGGCGCATATTGTTATTCAAGAATTTTCACAATTTTCGTCAACTCCTCCACCACCAGATTTACCAAAGAATCAAATTGGAACCGTTAAAGAACGTATATTAGTTTTATGTACGAAATATTCCGGTAGGGTTTTACTACAGAAGGGTAAATTCAACGATCACAAGGGTGTTTATCAAATCGGTAGAACTTGGGACTTAGATGAATTAAGAGCCATATCAAGAGCAGGAATTGATGGATTCACTTTAAGTTTAAATAAAGATTATTATTGGAAATCTGAAGAAGGTTCTGAAAGAATTATCAGATTCACAAGACATTTAGCGAAAACTTATGGATCATTCACTGGTAGATACCCATTATTAAATGGATTTTCAATTCAGGAGTTTGATTTACCGGAAATACCAGTTATGAAATCTTTTAGTTCAAGTAATGGTTCACAAGAAATACTAACTCCACAACCTGATGCTCAGCTTTTAAAAACTAAATCATTGAAACGGAAAAATTTACCAAATCCAATTTTACCCTCTGAACCACAACCTAGAATGACTTCACAATCCTCATTTAATTTTGGCCAAGTACCAGACGCTAAACTTCCAAATATTATGAATACTGGTTTTAATGGCTCAGGTAGTGCTGCCGCAATGACTGCCGCTGCCGCTATGGGTACGAATGCTTATCAAAATATAGATTTCACATCAAATGGGAAATTGCCTATGAAACCAATGAAAGTTTTAGATAGGTCACCGGATCTTTCACAAATATCACAATCCACCATTGATGTGAGTACCAAAACGCCGCCTCCAGGGACTCCGGCATCTATAGGGAACACAAAGACACCAACATCGAATTATCATGCTTCTGGGAATTATCCTTCTGGTACTTACCCTTATTCAAGATCCACACCTGAAAGAAGTGAAACTGAATTCACTAATGATTCTCAAAGTTTCGTCTTTGCAGATGATGCAGCTCCTCAAAATCAAAGTCAAGCACGACCACCAAGTCAAACACAAACCCCAGTTCAAAGTACTAGGGTGGTATCAGAGAGGAAAGTTTCAGCAGGACTTGAACAAAATGCAGCATTAAATCTCGCTCTAGAGAAAAGGTTAAGTAGACCATTAAGTGATTTTGGAATTGAAGAAGTTGATGATACAGATGAAGAAACTACTAAGAAAAAGAATAGTTTTATAGCTAAAGATTTAGATGATTCAATGGAAGATTTATCAATCAAGAAAAAGAAAGAAACTCAAAGATCATTTATAGCACCAAAACAAAAGGTAAATTTTGATGCTATTGATTCATCAATTGCTGAAATTGAAGATTTTATGGATAAACAATTAAAATTTGATGATGATGAACATCATGAAGATCTTAATAAACCTGATATTCAAAATAAAGAAGTGGTAACAATCGATTCCTCAGATCCAGATATTCTGGATGATCATAGTTTTTCAATGACGGAAATTGAAACTGCTGTAACTCCAGATATAGCTGAACTTGATGGTGATATTGATGATTTAAAAATAAGTAAAAAACTGGAATATAACGATGAAAAAGATCCAGAAATTGAAGAATTACTAGAAGAAATTCAATGGGGGGTTTTCGAAACTAGTGATGAATTAGTTAAAAAAATGACTATTGAATTGAATAGAATTAAATATAATAATGTTAAAGAATTAATTGGATTAGATTTTAGTGGAGATTCAATGAAAGAAGATTTAGGTACATCATTAAATGAAGTTGAAAATTTAAATCATATTTTTAAAAGAATGGAAATTGATTTGAAAAACTTAGGTAATGAAGTTAGTACAATTGAAAATAATTCTCAAGGTTTACAAGTTAAATCAATTAATAAAAAGTTATTGTATAATGATTTAAAATCCATTTTAGATAAAGTCGGTATTAGTTCAGATAATTTGAAGTATATTGAAAGTTTTAAAGAATTTGATAGAATAAGTAAATTAGACACTTTGGAACCTTATATTTTAAATTTATTTAATGCTTTGGAAACTATAAATAAAGATGGTTCAAATAATAACAACAACAATAATAATAGTAATAATTTAAATTCAATGAACTCATTAAAACAATATCGTGCTAATTATGAATCTGTATCGAATAAATTTATTAAACATTTTTTAAGTTATTTCAAAGATCAATTTAAATTAAGAATTAACCAATTGAATGATTTAGATAGAATTTATCCAAAAGCTGTCCTGACTGGATTAAATGAGTTAACAATCTATTCATCATTTACTTATTACATTAAAGAAGTTTCATCAAATGATTTTAACGATTTAATTTTTTTCGTTAATAATTTATTAAGTGAATTTGTCGAGAGATTATTAGTTTTAAGACTTAAATTTATTAAATATGCAACCCCATCAATTCCAAACGTCCCAAATATTGAATCAGTAAATGAATCAATGTCATTAAAGAAATCAAGAACTTTAAGATTATCAGCTAGAAAGGATAAATTAATTGGAAGACTTGGATTCCTGGAAGATGAAAGATCAGAACCATCATCACCAAAAGTTCAATCAACTGCAACGTCAACCACAACTAGTAATGGTGTTAATTCAAATGAAGTTTCGAAACCATCATTCGTTAGTTCAGATAATATAGAAGATACTAAAACTATTGTTGATATAGTTAATGATACTAAAGAAATTTCACTAATTTTAACTAACTTCTTAGGTGAATTATTCCATTATGATACGAATATTTATAGTTTACAAGATTATTTTAAATATAAACCATTAGATGTTAGAATGGAATTATTGAAAAAGAACATGATGGATGATGATAATTCAACTTATTCAACTGAAATTGCATCAACTTTAAATACTATATTTGGTAATTATACTAATTTATTTATCAAAAAAGTTGTACCAGTTGAATATAATATCCCATTAATTTTGAATTATTTTGGTAGTATTTCAAGTAATTTAAAAAATCAAGATTTTTTCGTTATAAATTTTTTGAAAAAAGTAATTGATAAATATAAAAATATTTGGTCAAGATTTATTAAAAATTTAGTTGAATCAATTAATAAATCTTCAATCAATAGTAAAAGTGGGATTATCACATCAATTAAAAATGTAAATCAATTTTTCCATTTAACTGAAACAGTATTAGATAAACCATCAAGACTGTATGATGATTTAAATATTGGGAATGCAAATTTATTAGTTACTTCATCATATAAAGATATAACTGAAGCTTGTATTCATTTATTTGTCAAAGAAGACCCATTATTAAAGAATAATGAATTTGATGAAAAGGAAAGAAATTATACAAATGTTAGTATAATGCAAAATATATTTAGTATTTTGGAACAATTAAGCAATTTTAATAATGAACGTACTAATAAGGTGAAAGCCCAATTCGATACCGTGTTCTCCAAAATTCAAGCAACTTATTATACTAGATTATTAAATCAAAATCTTGGTAAGATTCTTGATTTCGTAAATAGTTATGATTCATTAACTGAAAATGCTAAATTTAAAAAATATAATAAGAAATCAGTTAAGGCTTTACTAGCTACTTATTCAAGTAAGGAATTACAAGTTAGATGTTCAGAAATTCGTAGAAAATTAGAGAAACATTTCATTTCTGGTTCAAATATGTTTGAAAGAGATTTACTTGATAAATTATGGAGTGATATGGAGAAACGTCTTGTTAATCTTTTTATGAGATTAGATACTATTCTTTCAAGAGATTATCATGACATAGAGTTCCGTGTTTCCAAACAAGAAATCCATTCAATTTTTAGATCTGTAGCTAATCTGTAGTATTAATGAAAAAATATCATTTAATCACACCTCTATTTTAGTAGCAAGAGAGTTTAAAAGGAAGAAGAATCGTATAATCGTAATCATAATAAATATTTCAATAATATGCCGACCTTGTACCAGCATCGGTTGGTGCATCTTGAACTAGAACTTTAGGTGTATAATTAGGAATATCACTAATTGGGATTTTTGAACCTAATGGCCATCTATTATCTTTATGAATATCTTGGTAATCTGAAACATCTTGGAACATGATATTATCATTTTCTTTAGTAAATTTAAGATGTAATTGAATTAATTGGTCGAATACGTAAGTTATATCCTTTAAGACTATTCCTGATTTTTCACCGAATAATGATTTATTCAAGTTTAAAGATGTAATTGATTCAAGATTCTTGATATAACTTTCATTTCTCTTGGTAGAGAATTTCGATTTTAATTTCGTAATTAATTTTGATTTCTTAGGGTTTAAATCAGCTAATCTCTTACTTTGTAAATTCAAGAGTGAGAAATTTATCAACCCTATAGCTTGACCTAATTTATGTTGTTGGTAAGTTTCAATGGATAAGAATAAACCAGCGTAAGCATTAGCATATTTCTCGATCAATTGTAAATATTCTAACCATTCATTTGAATCTACGATGATATTGAAATTAGAGTTCTCTTGAATGTCGGTGACTAAAGATTTACAACTTTTAATTTCATCTTGTACAAAAATTGAAACTCTACATAAAGTTCCATTGTTTGTTGAATTAAAAGTTTCATCCTTATTATAATTATTCCTATTCATCCATGAAAATTTTGAAAGTGTGGACATTTGAATGTTGATATTACTGATTTTATCAATTAATATGAATAAACTATTATTAACATGTGCACAAGTAGCCTTACTATTACTATTTATTGAAATTCCAAATTGTGCAAATGATATACTTTTTTTATAAAATACAACTGCTTGTTTCCATTTCTCATTAATTTCCAGCATTGACATAGTATCACCATCGATTTCAATCAATTCATTAACCAACTCTGCCCCTAAACTTGTATATATAAAGGCAGTTGAAGCAATTGATAATTCAATCTCATTATACAAAGTCCAAACTCCTTTATTAGTTGATGTGAAAATCTTAATTTGTTTATCATCTCTAAACGAAATATTCGTCCAAGGTGGATAATCCCATTTAAGTAAGATTGAATCCGATGCAAATGTTAAAATATCATCTAATTTCTTAAAATCATATTTAGCACTAGCAAATTGGAATAACTCCTCTACATAATCTTCCAAACTGACTACATACTTAACTAAATCATTATAAGTATCAATTGACGAGTTCGCAAGTGAAGCTCTAGTGGCAAGCAACCTAGGTGACAACGCGTCACCTTTAACTTGTAAAAGTGTTGGAATTGGTGGTGTATTTGGTAAAAGAATCATTTTTATCAGATGTAATTAAACGTACCCTGATTTAGGTTGTCTATCGCGGCGGTTTTATGAAATTCCAAACGGTGAGATTTTGATAATTTTGATCCAGATAGTGTATACTTTAAATTAAACTATTGCTTGAAAAAAGGTTCGTTAGAAGATGGATGTGCCAGATGATAAGTACAAGTATGGGATTGTAGTCGACTCAGGATCATCTGGGTCACGTATACAGATTTATAAATGGGCCGACCCAGTATATGTATCTAAAAACACTCAAGATGAAGAGATTTTGGCGTCACCAATTAAGATTATTCAGGAAGAAAATTGGACTAAGAAGATAAGTCCTGGGATTTCTGCATATGGAAGCTCCGATAAGATCAAGAGGATATGGCAAGATCATTATTCTGAGTTGATGAGTTTTGCTGAATCAATAATACCGAAAGACAAACAACTGGACACACCTGTCTTTATTCTTGCAACTGCTGGTATGAGACTTTTACCACCCAAGACTCAAACTAAGATCTTAAAAGAGACATGTTCATCATTAAAGAAGAAAACTAACTTCTTAATCAATGAATGTTCTGATCATGTTCAAATTATTGATGGCGAAACTGAAGGAATTTATGGTTGGTTAGGTTTAAATTATTTGATGGGTCAATTCAATAAATATATACCAACAGAGCAACATGAATCGATTGGGTTCATGGATATGGGTGGTGCATCAACACAAATTGCATTTGTGCCATCATCAGTGGAAGATATTGAAAAACATAGAGATGATATTGCTATGGTAACTTTAAGAAATGTTAATGGGTTAACTCAAAGTTGGGATATTTTCGTTGAAACTTGGTTAGGTTTTGGTGCCAATGAGGCAAGGAAAAGATATTTACAACAATTAATTAATTTATCAGCTATAAATCCATCAATTGGAACTGACATAAATGATCCTTGTTCACCTAAGGATGCAAAATTCCAATATGAATATGATGGATCTTCATATAATATTAATGGGATTGGTAATTATGAAATGTGTATTAAGACTATTTATCCATTATTAATGAAGAATGTCCCATGTAAGGAAGAACCATGTTTATTTAATGGTGTTCATGGACCACGTTTAAATTTCGAAAAAGATAAATTCATAGGTATTTCCGAATATTGGTATACCGCTAATGATGTTTTCCAAAGTGGAGGAGAATATAATTACAAAATTTTTAATGAACGTGTTAAACAATATTGTGAAAGTAATTGGAATACAATTTTGGAAAATTCAGGCAATGGACAATATTCAAATTTAGATCCTGATAAGTTTTTAAGAGATGCCTGTTTTAAAGCTAGTTGGGTTATAAATATCTTACATGATGGGTTTGAATTACCTCGTTTAGATTTTGAAGTTCCAGATAGTGGAGTTGAAGGTGAAGAAAAGGAAATTACCAAGGTTCATGTTCCTTTTAAATCTACTGATTCTGTTAATGGTAATGAACTTTCTTGGACTTTAGGTAAGATTCTTTTATATGCATCATCTGAGATTCCAGCAGCTAATGATAAAGATCCACAAATTGGTGTTTATCCTGCATCTATTAGAAATAAAGATTTCGTGCCAGCTGGAGGATTTGTAAATGGTAAAGTGAGTGGGTATGATTCTGATCGTGATGATGATGATGATAGTGGATTTGTCTTGCCATTATTACTTGTTTTAATTTTATTATATGCATCTTACCATTTTGGATTAAATAAAATATTCAAAAATAGAAGATTCAATAATGTTAGGAAATTCATGTACCAAAAGGTTTCCAAGGTTCCAGTAATGAATAAGATTTTTGATCTTGATAATAAGTACTCTGAAATGCAACAATATGAACTTGAAATGCAATTAGAGGAAGGACTCGCCTCATCACAATCAAGTCCAAATTTCACACAATTAAGAACAAGATCAGCACTTAATTTATCTGAAATTGGATCTTTAAATGATGAATTAAATATGTCATTGGGTAGTAATCGTACCAATTTTATGAATAAACCTTTTGTTTTACCTAAAAAAGGATTTCAATCACAAAATAGTAGTAAGGATTCCTTACCTAGGAGTGCAAGTGCTATGGCCGTTACAAGATCAAAAGAGTAATCAATATACTTGGGTACATTTGTATAAGGGTCGTATATAAAGAAGAGGGAAAATCAGTTTAATCATACGCAACCACTTGTTTGTGGTATCGCTCTTAAGAAACTTTTTGATTTTTTTTTTTTGATTTTTCTTTTTTGCACCCAAAACTACAAAACCAAAAGAAAGCTTTCAATTCATTTATTTTCTAATACTTTAATAATTATATTTGCTAAATAGACTCAAATAGTACTAAGAACCATTACAAACATTATGAAAATTTCTTTACTCATTCCATTTCTTTTAGTTTTAAGTGACGTTAAAACTTCTAAAGCTTATTCAATCTCCAAATTAATGCCTCAGGGGCCATTACCGTTACCAGGTCAAACAAAATTTATTAAAAGAGATAGTATTGAAGTATCAATTAGTGGTGAAGATATAGCTAATGCTGCTAAATATGTTAAACATAAAATTCCAGAAACTGCAAGTAATTGGAAAAAAAATTTAAAAACTAAATTAATAGATAGATTATCAGATGAAGGTGAGAGAGAAGCAGTTCAAAGACAAACTTTAGTTAATGCTGAAATTAAAAATATGTTATCATCTGGGAAATTATTAGTTGTTGATGAAGAAAGAGCTCAACTTGAAGCCAAGAAGGAACTAAAAAGAGCTAGTAGTCCATCATATATTAAGAATCAAATTAATGATTTTGGAATTGATGGTTATGAATTTGAACAACAACAAGAAATGGAAGAACAACAACAAAAGATCCAACAAATTAAACAAATTCAACAATATGGTAAAGATCAAGATCCAGAATTTGATTCATTTGAAGCTTAACTCTTTTTATCTTATCTTAGTTATTAAATTTTATAATATATTCTAAAAATCTTTTATAATCGCATGCACGTGCTGAGTCATGTGCAACTCCAAACCTTCAAAAAGCTCTCGATATTTTTTTCAGAAGACATCTCATCTCGCAGAAAAAAAAATAGATCACAGTAATAATGGTTAAAGCTAAGAAGAGAACTTCTAAAAGAGTCTCTACTCGTATGAGAGAAGGGATCAAGAAGAAGGCCGCTGCCCAAAGAAGAAAAGACAGGAAGTTCGCCAAAACTGATCCAACTTGGAGATCAAGAGTTCCAAAGGATCCAGGTATTCCATCAAGTTTCCCATATAAAGATAAGATAATTAATGAATTAGAAGAAAATAGAAGAATTGAACTTGAAAGAAAGGAACAAATGAAATTGGCCAGACAACAAGAAGCTGAAGCCAGAGCCTTAAATGGAGACCAATATATGGACGATGATATGGAAGATGACGATGAAGAAGAAGAAGGTAATGGTATGGCTGCATTATTAGAATCAGCTCAAAGAGCTGCTAAACAATACGCAGGTGAAGAAAGTGAAGATGATAATATGGAAGATTCTGAAGATGATGTTGAATATGACCTTAGTGTTGATGAAGATGAAGAAGATAATTCAGAATTAGATAAATCTAGAAAAGCTTATGATAAAATTTTTAAAACTGTTGTTGAAGCATCTGATGTTGTTTTATATGTTTTAGATGCCAGAGAACCAGAAGCTACAAGATCAAGAAAAGTTGAAGAATTAGTATTACAAAATCCTAATAAAAGATTAATTTTAGTTTTAAATAAGGTTGATTTAATACCTACTACTAATTTAAATCAATGGTTAACATTTTTAAAACAATCATTCCCAACTGTACCAGTTAAAGCATCAACAGGTATTTCATCAGCATCATTTAATAAAGAAATGACATCAAATTTAACAGCAAATAATCTTTTACAAGCCTTAAAAAGTTATGCAACTAAATCTAATTTAAAAAGATCAATAGTTGTTGGTGTTATTGGATATCCTAACGTTGGTAAATCCTCAATTATTAATGCATTAACTAATAGACATACTAATTCTAGTAAAGCTTGTCCAACTGGTAATCAAGCCGGTGTTACCACATCAATGAGAGAAATTAAAATTGATTCAAAATTAAAAATTTTAGATAGTCCTGGTATAGTTTTCCCTGATGAATTAGGTAAAAAATTAACTAAAGCAAATTATGAATCTAAATTAGCTTTATTATCTGCATTACCACCAAAACAAATAACTGATCCAATTGCACCATTTAATTTATTAATTAAGAAATTTTCCAAGAATGATGAAATGGCAAATGGTTTAAAACAATTTTATAATTTACCTGCTTTACCATCTTCAGATTTTAATGAATTTAGTAAACAATTTTTAATTCATATCGCTAGAACAAAGGGTAGATTAGGTAAAGGTGGTATACCAAATTTAGAATCTGCTGCAATGTTAGTTTTGAATGATTATAGAGATGGTAGAATTATTGCATGGTCTTTACCAAAAATAGGTAAACAAAATGAAGATATAGATTTTGATGCTCCAAAATCTTCATTAAGAGGTGAAAAGGAACCACCAAAAGTTGAACAAACAACTGTGGTTAAGACTTGGGCAAAAGAATTTGATTTAGATGGGTTATTGAATGATAATTTCGGTTTATAAAAAGAATAAAAGAATAAGAACGTATTGAGTTTTCTAATCTCTTGTAGAACTTCTTTTTATTAGTCTCTCATAAGATATCTTTTTAGTAATCTTTTATAAGATATCCAAGACTGGGTGTAAAAATCCGCACTTACTTATATGTTTAATGTGAATGATAGGATTCAGTTTAATGATGGACAATTAGCTACTATACGATATATCGGTCCAATAGACGGTTGGGATGAAGCATTGGGGATAGAATGGGATGATTCAACCAGAGGCAAAAATAATGGATCAGTATCTGGGAAATCATACTTCAAAACAAAATATGAGACTTCTGGATCATTTATAAAACCAAGTAATAAACGAATTACCAAGCGTTTAACATTTATTGAAGCATTGAATGAATATTATGGATCTAAATCTGCTTTTGAAACGATTCATTTCGGGAATAAAGTAACACAAGATTTTGGTTTTGAAAAATTGAATAGGATAAATTCAACTTTTGAGAATTTAGTTTCTATATCATTAGATAAAAGAGGGATTTTTAAGTCTAGTTTAGTTAATTTACCCAGTTTAAAGAAACTAGATTTAAGTTATAATTTGTTTATTGATACCAATGAAATTTGGGGACTTATAGATCAAATTCCTGGCTTAGAAGAATTGAATCTAAATGGGAATAAGTTTTTAAATGTGTGCAGTGGTTTGAAACATGGATTGAAAGTTTTGAAATTATCCGATACTGGATTGACATTTGTTGAAATTGAAGTGATACTAGGGAAGTTTGAGTTAAAGGAACTTATTTTAGCTGGTAACAATTTTAAAGATTCAGACTTGAAGGCTTTACCAAGTCTAGAGAATTTAGATTTATCGTATAATGAACTTACGATATTGCCCAATTATGACACCAAGAGTTTGAACGTTTCAAATAACATGATTGATTCTATGGACGGCACAGGAAATTCTGTGAAAGATTTAGATCTCAGATTCAATAAGATAAATTCATGGAATTTTATAGATCAGATATACCAGAATTTAAAACTTGATGGGTTAAGAATCAATGAGAATCCGATATTCACCAACTTAGATGATGAATTAGTTTATATAAATATTATTTCTCGACTTGGAGGTATCAAAAAAATAAACGGGTCCTTTTTAAGTGATGAAGAAATAATTAATGCTGAGACTTACTTTATAAACAAAGTCTTACAAGGAGAAATCGAAAAACCATTAAGGTGGGAAGTTTTAAAGGATAAATATAAAGTTAATGATTTGGTTAGTACTGTAAAATATAATGATTTCTATTATAAAAAGATGGAAATTACAATTCATATAAATGCAAATATTTATAAGAAGAAAATCTTGAGTAGTTATTCAATTTTAAAAATCAAAGGTATCGTAAGTTCAATAACTAATACTTCGATTTTAAAATTTTCATTATTTTATTATATCAATAACGAATCTGAACAAGAATTAGAAGATATTTTTAGATTAGAGGATTATAATATCTCCAACAACAACAACAACGACATCTACGTTAAATTTATATAGATCTTATATTATTTATAAACTAAAACTACTACTTTACTTACTCTTTAAAATTCCATAAACCATCACCTAAATTATGAATCAACTCTATACCATGACCTTTATTCTTTGATTTTATTTCATCACTACTCATTAATAATTTACCAATTGCCAATGCATTTTCTTTACCTTCAGCATAAACGGTAACTATGGTATCCTTTTCTAAATTTTCTTCAGGTAATTTACCACCTGCAGAAGTTAAACCAGGACACATTATATTAGCACCAGATAAAACAAATTTAATAGCACCTCTATCGACTTGGACTTTTGGGAAACAATCAGGATATTTATGTACGATTTTCAAAGTTGGGACTAAGTCATCGAAATGTTGAAATAATACAACTTCATTATCAATTGAATATAATTGAATTTTGTCTTCACATTTAATAAGGATAGCTTGAGATTTTTTTGGTATTATTGTATCAATAACTGGTTCTAAACCAGGATAAGTATCAATAAAGTTACTTTTCAATCCCCTCTGCACGGAAGATTTGATATTTGAACGAGAATGGATCTCTTCCTTTGTAAATTTCTTAAACATCGTACCGTTAATTCAAGTTGAGGTTCTTAGTTCTTAGTTCGCAAATGAAAATTTTCACGCATCAGAGAGAAATCAAAACTTAGAGGGAGCGAGAGATGTAAAGGTTGATAATTACAAATACACCATTAGGTAAAAAAACCTTGGTGCAGCCGTACTCAAATGGAACCTTAATCGATATAGCCCATTACTCTTTTACTTGCGGTTCCCGAAGAAACACGCAGAGTTTCCAAAAAGCATCCAGCTCAAGATTTAATAACAATTCACTAAACCGAGCGAGGTACAAGGCATAAATATGACAAAAGTTCATAGAATCAATAATCTCTACCAAGTTTAAAGACTGTATTAAACCCTTTCCAACCATCACATCACCATCCCTAGGGATGGGGACACGTCACAGAAAAATCACAGGCAATGCCAAATAATCAATCTGTTTATATCTTTTTCTTTTCTTTAACTTACTCAAGATAGTAAACAAAATTTCCCAAAAATTCCTCTAATATCTACACCTCAATGGGTGTCACATAAAAGAGAGCTGTCAAGGTTTAAAGTTTTCAACTAGCAAAAACATGATCTCGGACGAATCCTCACTGATACACGTAATGCCCCTGCATAAGATTAAAGAAAAGAAAAAGAGAAAGGGAAAAAAAATTTTGAGATGCTGGCGCTGAGAGAGGATTGGTGATAGAAGACTGCGGGTAACCCTTTATATACAATTATATACACTTTCACTTTTTTATTTATACTTATTTTGGTATTATTTATTATTTAAGTAGTTTATCGAGTCAAAGACGGTTTCTTTTGTGGTATCTCTAAGATACGGTTTCTCATTTGGTGAGTTCATAAATTTCATTATTTCATTAAATCGTTTAGTTCTAGTACTAGTAAATGCACTTTTTGACTTTTGTAAAATTGGTATGTAAAATTGATTTGTTGATGGTGCAGGTGAATAATAATTTGTAAATAAATCTATTTTCTCTTCAGATGTTAAAAATCCATCATTTTCATTGAATTTATTTGGCACAATTGGAATTTTCTGAGTTGAATGTGTATTAATTTCATCAAATTCATCAAATTCATCAAATTCATCAAATTCATCTAGATTGGATTTAGGTGGGTGGATAGGTTCATTTTTAATAGATTCAATATCAAACTCATCAAATTCATTCAATTGATTTGGTTTTGGTTCTTGTTGTTTTATAGATTCATTAACAAATTCATCAAACTCATCAAATCCATCAAATTCTTCAATGGCATTTTTAACAGGTACTTCACCAGATTGACCTGGTAATTCAGGTTCTTTTGTAGATTCATCTTTTTCCTTATTTACTTGTTTCTTACTTGGAGAATTAAAAAAATTATCTGGAAGTTCAACTAATTGGACTTGTTGGTCGACTGAACTATCATCAGATCCAAAATCATTAAATTCATCAGGGAGATTTACCACCTTAGATACTTCTATGTCAGAATCATCAAAATCATCGAAAACTTGTGTAATTTTTACTTTATTTTGGATCTTTTCTTCTTCTGAATCATCAAAATCATCGAAGACCTTTGGAAGTTCTAATTTATGTGTATTATCATCCTCTGAATCTTCAAAATCATCAAAATCTTGTGGAAGTTGTTTCACTGGTGGCTTCTTTTTAGAACCAAAATCATCGTTTTCTTCAACTGGTTTCACTTCTTGAACTTGTTCCTCTTTATCTTTATCTTCCCTTTTATATCCCTTTTCCTTTTCATCTTCCTCTTCATAATCCTTATCAAATTCATCAAATTCATCAGGTTCATAAGGATCAGATCCATCAGATTCAACATCAACTTCTATAATTTCACTATTCAGATTCCCCAATCTATCCATTTCCAATTGACTTAAAACACCAATAACCAGTTTATCCTGATCCAATTTACTTGATGCTTTTCTTGTACCCAAACTACCACCATTTTTCCTCTCTGGTTTATATTCTGGTGCTTTTTGAACATTAGGTGCTTTCAACTTACTTGATTTCCGTCTAGGTTCTTCCATATTCGACGAATTCGAAGTACTGGAGAACAATGCATCTCCATCAATTAAATCTAGGTCTTGTGATAATTGTGGACTTTCAGACTTGTCCTTGGAACTTTTACCATTCACAATATCACTTACTTTCACAAACCCAGTTTCAACATCATCAAGCATGAAAAACTTCTTATCTAATTTCTTCTGACCCTTTTCCAATTTCTTCCCCTTTTCTTTAGTTTTGGTTTTACTTTTAGATTTCTTCCCCTTTAATTGGTCTTGTTGCAGTTTCATATAATCCATTGCAATCTTTATAATTTCATCATCATCATCAACCTCTAATTCTTCAGTATCGATTAAAGTCTTCTCAACAACTGGTTTAAACCCAATTGGGATAATTCGATTCTTTGAATCCACTACCAACTCTTGTTCATGTGTCATTATGTACTTTTGAATCCACTCATAATTATCCATTGCCTTTTCGAATTTCTTACGTTCATTATCACTGAACAATAAACAAATTTGACCATCCCTCTTACGCCCTGTTCTACCTAACCTTTGGATATTCTTGATTGGCGAACTCGTAGAATCATAACATACGATCAAATCCACTTCACCTATATCTAAACCTTCTTCACCGATTGAGGTGGCCACGAGGATGTTGTATGTATCAGCTTTGAAATCTTTGATTACTTGCTTTTGGATCTTTTGATTCATCCCCTTTAATTTTGCATCTTCAGAACTACTTCTGATTTTCAAGTTCTTGTTACTTGATTTATCAATGCTTTCTGAAGCTTGACCAATGAAGATGTGAGGTCTTAAAGAATCACGACTTAAATTTTCAATTGATTTTACGATTTCTAATGCTGAGTCTCTAAATTCAGTAAATATTATGACTTTGGAATTATCGTATTTTATATTTTCGAAAAATTGATTAAGGTAATCTAATAATGTGACTATCTTTGGATGACTTTCATTCTCATCCAGGCTGGAAATTTGTGAAGTTTGGGAAGTGGGTTGATTTGGATCATTTTTAGATATTAAATTCATTAAACTTAAAGTATTTTCATTTTCAAAAAATTCAAGTAATAATTTATTCTTTGTTTTAGAATTTTTAGTTTTATAATCATTAAAATAATGGGTGAAATTAACTATACCATAAATTTTCAATTTTTTAAAACAATTTGCAATAAAAATTAGTAATTTGATTATAAAATGATTGGACCATTTAATACCTTCATTTAATGCCTTATTTGATAAATTCCTCTTTTGTAAATCAATTAATTTAAAAGCATTAAGTTTTAAAGGATCATCAATATTTAATAATTTCCGATCATTAACTAATCTTAAAATTGGTTCACATGAATTACTTAAATAATTTAAGTAATCTTTAATACTATCATTTTCAGTATAATTCACATCAATTTTATCGATTTTTTTCAGTTTAAAATATCTTATAATATCAATTGAATTTTCTGTTCTAATTTCAATCTTGGTAATACTTAAATTATTAACAATTTCTTTAACCCCTTCAACTGTGGCAGATGGTGTTGCAGTTAATGCCAAAATTCTATAACTTTTATTGAACCGATTTAAAAATTTAACGACGTTATTATACGCATAATTCCCCTTAGCCTTATGAGCTTCATCAATAATTAATAAACTAACTGATTTTGGATTAATTAAACCGGATGCTAAATCATTCTCAACAACTTGTGGCGTAGTGAAGAAGATTTTAAAATTATCCCATATTTCATTCCTATTTCTTTTCAGTCTATCCAATAAAGTAGCTGAATAATTTTTCAAACCAATTATACTGAAACATGCTTTAATTTGTTGTGCCACTAATGGTTTAGTAGGCGCCATGAAAATAATCTTGGAATCCGGGAACCATCTGAAGTAATTCAAGATCGTGGTGGCGGCAATAAAAGTCTTACCTAGACCAGTAGGTAACGCAACAAGGATATTATGGTAAAATGATTTCTCAATGATATTGAATTGGTAATCTCTTATTTCGTAATTGATAGGGTATATATATTTCTCCAAAGCGTTATAATCCACTTGATGGTGAGTTGGTTGTTCCACAGCCATGTCAGGGGCTCTAATTTCATCGACAGTTTTATCTTCGATGATTTTCCCAAATAAATCCGCTTGTAATCTACGTCTCTTCCTTGGATGAGTCGAATTTGAATCTGACAATTGTGAAGAATTCAAAGCTGAATTGGGGTTCGTGTTTGTAGTTGATGATGATTCCATCGAGATGTCTGAATGGTACGACGCAATCGCTGTCTGGACGGCGGATTTCTGTTGCATCAAAGCGTCAAAATCGTCATTGAAATCATCACTCATACGCGTTTATTTTTTTTCTGAGGGATCAAAAACATCATCATCATCGATCCAGAAAGATCCAGAGAGATCAAAGTAAATTAGGTCAGACACTTTTTTAAGGCAGAAAGGATGGATCCATATAAGGCGTTGAATGATTCATTGAAGGAGTTGAGCAAACCAATGAATGAGTTGCTTAAAAACCATGAAATTATAATGAGTCAGAATTTAAATGTTTTGAATAATTTAAAAGACTTGACGAATTTAAATCAATCGATGAAAGATTATATAGATGATAGAGAGAAATCCAAGTCATAAGGTATAGACTGGGAATTTCATTATTAGAGATGAAGCTGTATAATATATCTTGTTGAGTTGTTGTTAAGTAGATTACGGTGGTTTACGGTTTACGGTTTGGGGTTAAGGTGGGTGGTATTAGGTGGGTGAGAATCGATGGAAATGGATAGTAGTTAAGTGGGTCGGCCTAATAATTTGACGATTACCTCCACTTAATAAGAAACAAAGAAATAAATAACCAGCCTATTTCTTATACACTTTATAAGTCGGTTATTCTATACAAATAAATGACAATGACAGTTCTTATCAGCTATGGGGGAAATTTCATAAATTTTATAAAATTTCACCTTATTTATAGAAAGATAAGAAGTTTCTAATTACCGAAAATAATGTGGGACCCTTTTCCAGCTTTCCAACTTTCAAGCTTTTCACTTCCCTTTCTTTCATTATTATTAATGAATCCCATTATTTTATTCCTATTGTCACATTCAGTAAAATGCATGTTCTTATATAATCCCCACAGAATTGGTATTTACTATTTCCTATGTGGGTGTTTTTTTTCTGAAAGGTTTTGAGAATTGCCATAACTCAATGGTCAATGGGACTAACGCTCCGCTTTCCCCCAATTTGCGGAGGTAAAACAGCAAGTTAGCATTTTCAGATCTTGTATAGTCCCCTTCTGGTTATGGTTGTTATATGATCTTATTCTATATCGATTCTACACGATCCATATACTTTATTCTCTTAATACTATATGTGATGTAATAACAAAACAAAACAACAAAAAAAAAATATATTTACTATATAGATTATCTCGGAGAAACGTAAGCGGTGTCGATGGAATAGTTTTTCCGAGACGATTTTCTTTTTCTGTCACAAAATACGCAAAATGCGCAAGATAAAAAGAAATTAAAAAACGAGGAGATTTAGGAGATTTAGGGGACTTAGGAGATGGAGGACTTTAACGAGTGGATATTTAATAAAACATATGTTAAATAATATATATACATATGTTTATATATTATTATTACATATGAATTATCATATTAAAAATGCATAAAGGGAAGTCATTCAAATCTCTTACATTGCTTGTGATTATTTTTTAGGATAAAGGGAAAGGGTTTTGTATTTGCGATGTCACCATGTGAATATGTATTAAGTTTTCTAAATACTATTATTATTAATATTATGGAAATTAGTATGATAATTGTATTAGTATGAATATATTCCTATGATTTTTTTAGTATTTACTTTAAATATTATTGGTATTATGTGTCATGTTATTTGTGTCATGTTATTTATGTCATTTTATTTTATGTCATTTTCTGTCATTTATCTTTTATTTCGTTTATTTTATTTATCGTTCATTTCCTTTTTAATTCTTCGTTTATTGATTAAGTATTTCATCATCTAAAAAATCATAATCAATTGAAATCCCATTTATAATTTCTCTTGAATTTATAATAAAATTAAATTTAACTCTTTTATTTGATTTATTTAAAATTTTTTTGAAATTATTTGTTGTTAAATCTTCTTCAATTGATGTATTATCATTATTTAAACTTAATGATTCAATATCTGAATCCATTTCTGAATCATAATCTTCATCATCACTTTCTGGTTCACTTAAAAATTCTTCATTATTAACTAAATTTTTTACAATTTCTTCTTCTTCTTTTAAATCTTTTGATTTTGTTGATTGATTTTCTTGATTTATTGATATTAAATCTTCATCAATAAATTTTGGACCATAACACCAATTAATATCATGATCTTTATACCAATTTATTAATGAAGGATTAATTTCTTTTAAATTATTTAAATTTTTATTTAATCTTCTCCAACTTATATTTTCTAACCTTTTTGGTAAAGTTGAAGGTATTATAATTGAAATATCATATTTACTTTGTTTCCAACATTTTATTAATGTATTATTTGAAATATGAATATCATTTGAAAGGTAATCAATATTTTCATTAAATGTATAATTTAAATTATTATTTATTATATAACTATCATCAAAGTAATTCATCTTTAGTTTGTTATGTCTTTTGTATTGATAGAGTGATTATTGGATTATTGGGTTATTGGGTTATTGGGTTATTGTTCTTGTGTGTGTGTGTTGATATAAATGTTTGTTATTTACTGTCCTGCAATAAAAATAATTGTTTTAGAAAAAAGTTTGGGAAGATCAAAATAATTAAATACTTTTTATAACCCTCCGGATATTTTAACAATTTCCCCCAAATTTCAATTCTGGAAATTCCGAGTTTCTCCAATTTTTTAAAGTTTTTCTGTTTCCGCAAATGAATTTGTAAATCACCGATTTCTTAATTGAATGTTTTACAATTGGTTACACAATTGCAAGTTATTGGTTAAAACAAAGAAACAATAGGAATTCCCAAAAAGTTATAACTGGTTATATACATGGAACTACATATTCGATGACATATTGGATCCATTTGCATCCATTTGGATTTACATAACTGATAAAAAATGGGTAAAATCGTCTTCCAAAAAAAAAAAAAACTCCACATTTTGAGAATTATGGCAATATAATACCACTTTTTTTTTACCTCTTAAGCATAATACAAAAATATCATTTTCTTTCCAGTGTTTACCCTTTATGAATGTGATGATGACTGGATAAATTCTTTCAAGTGGCTGATGAAATTAAAATAGCTTCGAATTAGGATATTTTCAAATTTCAATCATATGCTGTAACCCACTGATCATTACAGTAATATTATTACAGTTTCTACTTTATAACTTAATCTTTATTGTCTTCAAACCTAGACTTATTTCCTATAACTTCTATTTCACCTCCACTTCTTTTCTTTATCCTTTATCCTTTATCCTTTCTCCTTTCTCCTTTCTCCTTCTCCTGCTCCTTCTCCTACATAAATTCTCCCTAACTTATCAATTATTAACTCCTATCCCTAGGATTTCGTCATCCTACCCAAGATAATATCTCTCCTCCGGTAGCAATGAAAGGGCTTTAATCTAAAAGAAATACCTTAAAATTTTTGTAACCACTTCACTCGCATTTGAAATTGTTTCTAAAAATTGTTCTGGAACGCAACCCATTTGACAGACAGTTAATTATCGGATCTTACGAATTTTAGGAGGAGATAACAGATACATACATTTACTTCAAATTTACAATTACAATTCTAGTCTCAATTCTAACAATTAATCACTTTAATCATTAATTCATTAATTCAATTTCCCTAATTCTTAATTCTTACTTTGTTATCTCATCTCAACCAGTTCATAACTATAAAAATTTGAGGCAAATTAAAGGTAGCAATGGATAAATATTTATTACTGTACGATACGATAATACGGTAAATTCATTTATCAAACCCTCATCACTTGTAAGATTAGATTAGATTATGGAAGAAAAGATTACGGTAATTTGCATCAATTATACCTTATTTTTTTACCTTTAAGATTTAATAAAGTTTATAGAATGTCAAGGTTTACCCGTTACCCTTTACGCTTTTCTTTTTCTTATTGTTCTATTTCTTCCAAATTTTATGCGAGGTGTACAGGCTTCCGGGCGAGGAGGGGGGGGGGGAGGTAGGATTTTGTAAATGGAAATTTTGGAAATTCAGAAATTTTAACGTGGGGGTTCAGTTTTGTATTAAAAATGGTAATTTTTCCATTTTACCAATTATTTTCCGAGTAATTTTTATTTCTTTTAGTCGCTAAATCTCCTCTTTTCTACACGTGATCCTCGCACGTGAGCATCTCACATTGTCGATTTTATGTAATATATTAGTCAGAGATTACATAATATAAGATGATACTTCATAGGATTCTAGGTAAAAATGAAAATCTTATAGATAATTTTCAGATAAGAAATTATTGATATTCATTGTTACTAGAAACCACAAACTACTTTGAAAACAAAACCAACAAACAACATATACTTTTACGTTATAAATCCGATAACTTTAATAGATATTTTAGATTAAAATATATTGTTCACTATTAAGGGGATTTCATAGTCGTTCACACTACCAACACTAACTAAATTAGAAAACAAATTTTGAGGAGAATTTTCTCTGAACAATCAACAACTTTGTTTCTATATTTTCAATAGTTAATATTAATAATAACTCACAACAATTTAACAATTACTCTAAATTTACTTTAAGTTATATTAGTGTCTCGCATAATATTGACAATCACATGACGATCACGTGCTAACAGTTTTTTTTTCTTTTTTGTTAGTAATTAACAATTGCCATTATTGTAAAAGGCTGCGAAGGTCTTCACTTAGATTTTTCTGTCATATTTTATTACCATTTATATCCTTTTGCATAAGAACCCTTTTTTATAAGTCAGTTCCTTAACTTCCATAACTTAATCAGTTACATAATCCTTGCTTTTTGTCTTTCATTACATATCTTGCAAATAATAAGGATGTCAGATATTTCACCTCCTTCAAGTTATAAAGATTTGAATCAAATCAAAGATTTAGATTCACAAATAGCAAAAATATTACCATCATTAAAACAACAAGGTGGTGATATAACAAGAAATTTAATACCTACTACACCACATATTAGAAGATCATCATCATTTCTGAAATTCTTAGATGATAGAAGAGATAGTGCAAGTGCAAGTGATATTAATATACCTGGTGGATTCAGAAGACAATTTTTAATTAATAGAAATTTGAAAAGGAAGAAAGCTCCTCCACGATTTTTAACAAATAATTTAATTGAATTTTTAAATATTTATTCAAATTTTGCTGGTGAAGAATTAGATGATGAAGATGATGATGAAGGAAGTGAATTTACAGATTCTGAATCAGTTGGTGGTGAATCAACTGTTTTAGATGAAGAAAGTTCATTATTAGGTCAAGAACTTAAAAAGACATCAAATTTAAAAACTTATTTCTTAGTTTTTAAAGCATTAGTTGGTTCAGGTATACTATTTTTACCAAAAGCTTTCCAAAGTGGTGGTTTAACATTTAGTATAGTAGTTTTAAATATATTTGGATTAATTACTTATATTTGTTATTTATTATTAATTCAATCAAAAAATTATTTTAATATTTCATCATTTGGTGAATTAGGTTATAAAACTTATGGTACAACACTTAGAATACTTATTTTAATATCAATTTTAATTTCACAAATTGGATTTGTTTCAACTTATATTTTATTTACAACTTCAAATTTAACTAAAATTTTTAATTTACCTGAATCTCATTTAGTTATAAGTCAATTCTTATTACTTATACCATTAATTTTAATTAGAAAAATTTCAAAATTAAGTTTTATTTCATTTTTAAGTTCAATATTTATTTTAATTGGACTTTTAATTATTTTTTATTATTCAATTAATGATTTAATAATTGATGGATTAGGTCCAAATATCATTCAATTTAATTCAACTTCTTGGTCAATGTTAATTGGTATAGCAGTAACATCTTTCGAAGGTATTGGATTAATCTTACCTATAGAATCATCAATGCCAAATCCAAAAGAATTTCCAAAAGTTTTAGGGATTTCAATGATTTTAATTAATTCATTATTCTTAAGTATTGGTGTTTTAGGTTATATCACATATGGGGAAAATATTGAAACTATCATTTTACTTAATTTACCATTCAATCAATTACCTATTCAATTTATTTTAATATTATATTCATTAGCAGTGTTTTTAACTTCACCACTTCAATTATTCCCAGCAATTAAAATATTTGAAAATCTTGTTTTTAATTCATCAATGTTTTTTAAGAATGGGAAATTATATAATTCTGGTAAATTTTCAAATAGGATTAAATGGTTTAAAAATATTTTTAGAATTTTTATACTTTTATTAATTTGTTTACTCGCTTATTGGAATTTCAATAGAATTGATAAATTCGTAAGTTTTAATGGTTGTTTCGCTTGTATCCCATTAGTTTACATTTATCCACCTTTAATCCATTTTAAAACTACAAATAATAAAATTATTAAATTTTTAGATTTATCGTTAGCTATAGTCGGTATATTCTTAATGGTTTATACGACTGGTCAAATTTTATTTAGTTAATGATTATGCCCTTTCTTCCTTCTTTTACCCTTTATTTATCCTTTATCTTGTTCACTTTATTTCCTTTACTGACAGTATTAGGTGAAAGTGATAGAGAAATACTAAGATATAAAATTTGGAAGAGTTAATCCGAAGTGGCTATCAAAATATCGGAGTTTATTCACCAACCAGTTTAAAAACACAATACAAAAAAGGGGTACTTCTACTTTCTTTCAACTCTATAAAACACTTTCTCACTATGCACCATGAACACCACCGACGTACTAACCAGCAATGAAGAGGATTACCAACTTTCTAAGCTTTATGGTTGTTTTTTACAGAGTTCGTATTTGAAATCTGGATCATCACTTTTTTTGCGAGTCATAGATAGATAGATATGGATAAAAGAATCAAAACATCCAAAAAGCTATCGTGTCAACGATGTAGACTTAAGAAGATTAAATGTGACTACGAAAACCCTTGTGGTAATTGTTCTAAGGTGAAATTCGAGTGTGTTCAAGTAACTTCCGATATGAGGAAGAAAAGACCATCAGTCAATTATGTTGAAACTTTGGAGAAAAAGTACTTGAAATTAGTCAATGTTTTCAAGAACGTTGGGAATTTGGCGGATAGTGAAAAGTCAAGGTACTTGTCCTCAATCGATTTCCAACAATTGACTGTGGATGGGTTACAAAATGATAGTCAGGATTATGAAATGAATGATGATGAGGATAATGAGAACGATAGTGTTTCTGTTTATGGTCCTATTTCAATCTTTGATAATAATGATGTTGTTTTGAAACAACAGAAACAAGACGGGGTGAAGAAGGACATGAAAGTAGGTCAAGGTCAAGGTCAAGATCAAGATCAACAGATTGATAAAATTGATACTAGTTATCCTAGTAACAATAATAACAATAATAACAATAATAATAATAACAATAACAACCACCACCATCATCACCATGCAATTCAAGTTCAAAGTGAAGAATACAAGTATATCAAACAATTGAACAACAATGAAGATGTTTTGAAATGTGTTAAGCTTTTCTTTGTATGGCAATACCCTGATTTAAATATGTTTATTTTCAGAGAAGCGTTCTTACAAGAATTTTATAAACCTAAATACTACAATTTATATTGTTCCAGGATTTTAATTTTAAGTATCTGTGCCTTGGGTTCCAGGATGAGTGATGATGAAAAGATTTATAATTCAAGTTTTAGTTATTATAATCAAGCCAAGACATTATTATTATCGAGATTAAATAGCCCATCAATCACATCATTACAAAGTTTCTTATTACTTAGTTTTTATGATATTTTTAACGGGTTTAATTCAAGTGGTTGGATGTTATCAGGGAACGCAATTAGAATGGGATTTGATTTAGGATTCCAACTTGATCCAAATTCTTGGTTTTTAAAGTCCCTGAAATTATCTTATTATTCCAAGGAGAATAATAACGATATTAAATCCAGGATTTATTGGGGGACTTATTTAGCAGATCATTTTATAAGTTTGTTATTAGGTAGACCATCGCTTTTGAAATTAAAAGATGCTACGATCCCAGAAACTGATGATTTACCAGAATTACAATGGATCGATGAATTTAGGTACTTGGATGAGAATGATTTTAAGAAACTGGAGAAAATTTCAAATATTTCATATCCTTTGAAGAATGTTATTAATTTGATTAATATTTCAGATAATATGTTGAACGATATTTTTAATAAAAACTTTAATAATAATTTTATGACTGATTCCAAGATTTTAATTGTTACTTTGAAGAAATTAAATGAATATAATGAAAAGATCTTGAATTGGAAAACTAATTTACCATTTGATTTACAATTCAATAAAGAGATGTTGAGTAAGAATGCTGATAATCCAACATTAGGATGTATAAGATACTATTATTATATTTTAGTTATATGTCTTAATAGACCATTTATCGGATTAGATAATTCAAATTTCTTGAGTTTGAATTCGAATATTTCAGAAAATTTAATTCCTAGATTTATTTGTCTTAATTGTATCGATGATTTATACGTTGCAATTAATAGATTTAAATTTGTTCATGGATACAGAAAAATGTCAATTTTCATAGTTTATTGTTCTATTTTATCAATTTCTGTTATTTTATTATTAAAGGGTTCTAATTTAATTACTGATGAAGTCAAGAAATTAAAATTTTTCTTAATTGTTTTGAAAAATTGTTCCAAGACTTGGAAATTAGCTGAAAAGTCTTTCGCTTCAATTACTTCCAGATTAGTTGATTTAAATATCGATTTAAAGATTATTGATGAAAGGGAACAAACTCCAGATTACAATTCATTGAAATCAGAAATGATGGTAGACTCAATCTTGAACGGTGAAATCCCACCAGATCAAAATCAAAACCAAAATCAATCACTTGAACACCACAATTCAATGACTTTATCATCCGGGGACAACAACACGTCACTAATCAATTCCAATTCCTACAATTCAGGACAAGCTTCCGTGCCAACATCCGTGCCAGCATCGGTACCAGCCTCATTGTCAGCGTCATTATCAACTCCAATTTCCTCCTCTTTATCAACATTATCAGCACCACCAATCGCCACATCCATTTCAAGATCTGATCAAATCAGTAATGGTCCAGGAAGTGTGGCTGGTACCCTTACAGGGGAAGGTTCACCCTCCAATGATTCAGATAGCACCACCGGCGTGAGAATGGCTACGGATATCGGTGATGTTGGGACCAATGGTGTTGTTGTTGGTGAGAATAATTTGGAATTCTTTGGTGGTCCGCCAGTTTTGATGACTTCTGATTTATTTAATCAGGATTGGGAGAGTTTGTTTCCTGATTATATATTTAATGACAAGAATAACTAGGCTGGTTCCGTTGGAACTTCATGTGGAACTTGTATTCATTGATGATGATGATGATGATGATGTATTTATTATTTGGTTTTTGAATTGTATATAGACCCTGGAAAACCTTAAACCCTTAAACCCCTGTAAATAAGAAATCAAAAGATTTCAAAAAGTGTATATAGTTACGAAATTATGAATGTATATATTAGACTAAGAAACTTCTATTTTCTCTATTATTATCTATAAAATTAAATTATTAATGAATGGGAGGTTTTCAAAGAGACGGAATGATTTTTTTAATTGTTTTTCTCTTTTAGAAAATTAGAGAAAGTCTCTATAGAGAAAGTCTCTTCTTTAATAAATATCTATAAGTTTTTTTCACACTAATTTATAATTCAAGTTATTTAGTAGTATAATATAACACAATTCAAGATATAAAAATAACGTAACTTGATTTTTTTTTTTCAGTATTGTTAACAAAAAATGATAACAAAATCAGAATTAATTTAATTTAGCTAAGATAGCTTCGGTGAATTCAGTAGTTGAAGCAGAACCACCGATATCTTTAGTAGTTGATTTACCTTCAGCAATAACATCATAAGTAGCTTTTGAAATGTTATCAGCGTGTTCATTTAAGCCTAAATGTCTTAACATCATGGTAGCGGATAAGATCATAGCAGTTGGATTAGCAGAATTTTGACCTTTAATATCTAAACCAACGTGTCTACAACCTGGTTCGAAAACAGCATATTCTCTACCGAAATTAGCACCTGGAACTAAACCTGGACCACCAATTAAAGCAGCACCAATATTTGATAAAATTGAACCATATAAATTTGGAGTAACTAAGACATCAAATTGTTGAGGGTGAGCAACAGCTTGCATACTTGCGTTATCAACAATTAAATCATTTACTTCAATACCTGAATAATCTTGAGCAACATCTTTAACAGTTTGTCTAAATAAACCATCACCTAATTTCATAATATTAGCCTTATGGATAGCAGTAACTAATTTTCTGTTATTTTTTTGAGCAAAATCGAAAGCAAATTTAGCAATTCTTTCAGATTTAAATCTAGTCATAATTTTTAATGATTCAACAACACCTGGGTATGATTGATGTTCTAAACCTGAATATTCACCTTCAGTATTTTCTCTGACTAAAGCAAAATCAATACCATCTAATCTACCTTTAACACCAGGAATATTTTTAATTAAAACTAATGAAGCAAAGATATCTAATTCTTTTCTTAATGCAACATTTAATGATCTTGAAGATTTACCAGTTGGAGTATATAAAATACCTTTCAAACCAACTTTATTTCTTTTTAATGATTCAACAGCTTCAGTAACTCCATTACCTTCAGCATCTAATCCACTAACATTGATAGATTCGAATTCAATTGGAACTTTTTGATCTTCAAAAATAGTTTTAACTGAATCAGTAATTTCTTTACCAATACCATCACCAGGGATTAAAGTAACAGTATATTTACCACCATATTTTTTTGGTAAGACTGATTCTGGGGATGAAGCAGTAGCTAATTGTCTTAATGAGTTTCTTTGAATTGATCTTAACATTATAATTTGTTTAATCTTAAATTTATTGGAGTTTTTCCAGTTGATTTTAAAATATTTTAAAAGTAAAAATTTTTGGTAAATCGGACTTGATTTGGTATTGAATTTCATTGGATGCGAATTTATCGTTTTTCTCACGACTTCTCATTTTTTTTACTACAACTAATACTACTAATACCACCACCACAACTACTACTACCAACAACTATTACTATTATTACTAAGAGAGGATGTCAACTTATAAGAATATCATTAAAGAATTGAAAATCATTTCAGCCAAAAGTCACAAACTTCACCAAAAATCTCATTTGAAAAAACAAAAAGCTATACTAGAATATGAAAAATTTCAATTAGTTAAAGCTAAAAGACCAATTGATGAAATTGAAGCTATAAATACAAAGATTGAAAACTTATCAACTGATTCCAAGCCATCAACTAAATTCGAATCGATTTTTAAAGATTTATATAATGAATCCATTCAAGAAACTGGTAAACTCGAGACGATTAAGAAAGAAAACTTTGAAAATATTTATAAATTCTTGAATAGTCAAAGAATTTATCAAGAATTAATTGAAAGGTATAATCCAGGTATTAATTTTGATCAAACTGAAAATATTGAAAAATCTGCAAATAGGGTTGGTTTAAAAGTACCAAATTAAATGTATATAAGGGGTCTTTTCTTTCCTTCTCACTTTCTCTTACCCCTTTCCTTCTAACTCTGTAGGACTACTACACGGTTAGCTTGGGTCTGTATCAAGGTTGTAGTATATGATAGGAATGTATGATAACAGATGTAAAGAAGGTAAAGGATCGGATATAGATTCATCCCCTTTTTCGTTCTTCTCCTTCGTCTTCCCCTTCAAGGGGTAATAAACAACCTTGTATGGGTTATTATTCTTCCTTGTTTGCAGCAGATCTGAAATAGACATGTCACCAAGGTTTTGGCTTATAGTAGTAGAATAACACATAAAATAGGCTCTATGAGCTATGAGACCAGAGGAGATGAAACAGAGGAGAGTAGAAGGCTAATATATCCAGTATATTAATAACAAACTCTTTTATGATAATCATCATCATCATCCCTTGACCTTTTACCTACTTTATTATTATATAAAACTTTTGTACCATTTTTAATATCATTATTTTCAATAAAGAATTTTTTCAAATTTTCTAAAATTAATAAATCATTATAAAAATTTAAATTAAAATTAAAATTTAAATTTAATTTCAAATTTAAATAATTTAAACAAGCATTTAAATTATAATTATAACAATCCATTAAATAAGAAATTAATAAAGATTTTGAAAAATTTTCATTTAAATCACCAATAATTAAAAAATCAATTGAATTATTATTTAAAATTTTAAATAAATTAATTAATCTAACTAATTTAAATAAATTGTTTTTTAAATTACCTGAAATAATTGGATTTGAAAAATTTAATGATAAATTTGATGGTAATTTATGTAAAATTTTATATAAATTTTCATTATAATTTATAAAATAATTTAAATAATTTTGTAAAATTTTATTAAAATTATTTAAAAATTCATTTAATAATTCTTGTTCATCTGAATTATATTGTTTAATATCAAAATTTAAATCTAATGATAAAATTAACATATCTGTGCTAATTGAAATATTTGATTGATTTAAATAATTTAAAAATTTATGAGTTGGTAAACAATTTATAATCATTTTAAAATTATGTTGTTTGAAAATTTCTTTATTTAAACTTTCAAGATTACCATAATAAATATTTGGAGAAATTTCATTGATAATTGTTTTAGAATTATTTTGATAATGATTTCTTGTAATTTCAAATTTATGAATTGGATAATTTTCAATCATCTTTTTTTCTTCACTTGTTCTTTGTTTTTTCCCTAATTTAAAGCACCTTATACTTAATAAACCCTTTTTATCTACTTTTAATTCACCGATTTACCACCTTTTAATACTAAAAATACGTTTTTTAAAAAATTCTGTCACGTCCTGCCAGCCAAAAATAATAAAAAAAATACACTAATTTACACCTAATTTTCCAGGTCTAATTCCAAAAACCCTCCTAACTCTATAATACAAAAATAAATACCTTTCGATACCTTAATACCCTTCCAAATTGGACCTTGTTGAAAGACCAAAATATAAAAAAAAATTCAGCACCCTCTTATGTTGGTTGAAAACTTGTGTTACCTCAATAGAAAAATTGCAGCACACCAAATACTAATTTTTTGCAACTAAAACTGAAATAAGTTGAAATAACTAAAAATACAAGTTATATTAATTAAATTTATAAAAATGTTAAAATTTTATATAAATAATTATAATTTGATTAAAATTGGGCGAAAATCCTTTCAATTATACTATATTTACTCGTAAAAATAACTAATACCAAAAAAAAAAATGGGAATTGGGAAAAGGGCAGAGACTGAAATACAAAAAAAAAGTCTCTACGGACATAATTTGAACATTTTGAACAATTTTTAGTACATTTAAACACAGTTGGAAGTTACGTAATCAGCTGCAGTTAAAGTTTTTGTGCTTTCACCAATTTTTTGTTAAAGTCGTTACACTTTTGTCCCTTTTGTCTTTTTGTCTCTGTTGTTGCAATTACCTCAATTGAGAATTCGCTCACCAGCAATTTTTCAGTAGAAAATTGTGGAGAGGAATTCAAATTCCGCGTTCCGTGGTTCCGTAGTATTTCCGCAGTTTTCAATTTTTGGGGCAATTGACACGCCGCTTGGAATTCTAGACTTCTGGTGCACTGGAGTACACCTTTTTTAACTTAATCTTTTATATAACCTTTTGGGAAGTTTTTATGATTTCTCTATCTTTAACTTATATTTAAAGTTACCTATCGAATTAAAATCGAGCTGTTGGTACTACTTAGAGTAAAATTCTATGAGTGTATAATTAACTATACAATAATCTACTTTTCAGATTCAAGTTGAGGATAATAACCACTCTCTTTATGCTTAATTAAAAAATTATAATAACTTGCAGATCCATCAACCATTAAATTAAATTTCCTCATAAGATCATAAATTTTACCAATTCTCTTAAATCTTGCACTAACAAATTCAAAATCGGGTGAATCAGCTTTTGGAATTTCATACAAAATTTGACTAGATTGTACTCCACTTTGAATAAAATATAATGTTATCTTACTTTGAAATAAATAACATTGATAGAAAAATTTATCCATTTTATCACTATATTCTGACCATTCTTCTTTTGTAGTTCCCATTGTTAAATTAATAAATGGTTGTGTTGGAAGTGCTGTATTAATTAAACTTTGATATTCCCTATATTCTTTAGAATTTGAAGAATTTGATGTATAAGTATCTGAACAAATTAAAGAAGTTGATGTATCTAAAGTAGTTGAATCATTTATATCGTTTGTATCATTTTCATTATTTTCATTATTTTCATTATTTTCATTGGTTTCATTGGTTTCATTGGTTTCATTATTCTTTTCATTTGCTTCACTTGTTTCATTTGAAGATTTTGAGGTTATTTCAGATTTTGTATCATTTGCTTGATCTTCCTGATATTCCTGATCCTCCTCATCTTCCTCATGCTCCTCATCTTCCTCATCCTCCTGATCTTCCTGCTCTTCCTGATCTTCCTGATCTTCTTCATCATCATCATTTAAACCATTTAAGTTTGAATCATTTGATTCCTTGAAATCAACTATATCATTAGAATCAGTATCATTTGAATTCCCCGAAGAATTTTCATCAACAGTATCATCGGAATTCTTGGAATTATTTGAACCATTTGGAGGATTTCGGTTTGAATTACTTGAATCACTTGAAGAAGAATTAACAGGAGTATTTGTAGGTACTGAATTATTTGAAGAATTTTGATTCGAATTAGTTGAAGCATTTGACGATGAATTAGCAGGAGCATTAATAGGCATTGAATTATTTGAAGGATTTGAGGATGAATCAGTTGAAGGAATTTGAGGCATTGACTGATATGAAGGTATTGGATTATTTAAGGGTGTTGAATTATTGAAAAGATTTGAATTATTAAAAGGTAATGAATTAGTAAAAGGTATTGGAATGTTTGGAAGTGTGGAATAATTAAAAGGCATTTGGTAATTAAAAGGTATTGGGTAAGTGAAAGGCGATGCATCACTTGGAGCATTTGAACTATTTGGGGGAATTGAATTATTCGAATTACTTGAAGCATTTGCAGGTAATGTAGTATTAGAATTATTTGATTGAGATAAATTTTGTGGAGGTATAACCGCTTGTGAAGGAGGTGGCTGTTTTGAAAAGTGTTGATCATTCAATGGCAAACTTGGTATATACTGTGATGGATTCACTCGCCCGCTTGAATTAGCATTATTATTATTAAACCTATTATTTTTAATCCTATTATTATGGGCTCTAAAGTTATATGGTAATGACCCTTGTCTTTCTGTAGTATTAGATTGTTGTCTTTCTATAATATTCGATTGTCTTGTTTCTATAACATCATGCCCTTTAATATTGCCTTTCATTTTTTTTGGTTTTATTGTTGAGTCTTGTCTAGTATTTCTATTATCAGTATCTTCATTATTCTTATCATTATTACTATTATCATTAGTAACAGCATTATCTGCCTCAATTATCAGAGACTTGGAGCTATTTCCTGGTCTATTAAAAGCAGAAGTTTCCATAAATTTGTTTCTAACACTTAGAAAATCCATATTGTGTTTTAATATACAAAGTGTGGTATCGGATACTAACCCTTTTTTTTGCTCAATTTTCTCAATTTTTGATCAAGTCAAACTTTCATGGTGGAGGGCCATTTAACTCGATGGAGGGCTCAGGAAATTTTTATATTTCGGTGGGGGCATCAAATAAAAAAGACTTGCATGTGACTGGTCACGTGCCGAGATTCCTCAGTGGTTTTCGTTTGTTCCCCAACAGAATAAGAAATGCATTAAATGCATAAAATGCGCAAACTATAAAATTCAGTGATATTTCACTTTAAATATAAATATAAGAGTATACGACACCAACAAAAAAAAACCACTTTAAAAATATCAATTAATAATCAGCAATGTTTAAAATTTATTTAACTAAATTAAAATTCCCAAAATTTAACTTTAAACCATTTAGATCAAATATTAAATTTAGATCTTTAAAACCATTAAATTTTGCATTTTTACCATTATTAAAGCCAATTTATAATGATACTTATAAATCAATAAGTAACGATTTATATAAAATTAATGATGAAGCTATCAAAACAACAAATTCTTTATCAAATGTAGGTATTAATGATCGTAAAAAAATTTATAATGAATTGACAATTGGTTCAGTTACTGGATTATTTATTGGTATTATAATTGGTAAATTTAGTTCATTAATTATAACTTTGACATTAACAGTTTACTTATTTTTACAATTTTTAGAATCAAGAAATTTAATTAATATACCATGGAATTATTTTTTCACTTTTAACAGTCAAAAATTCAATATTAAAGAATTAGCTTTTGAAAATTTTTATTTTAAGATTAGTTTTATTTCTTCTTTCTTAATTGCTTGTTTTAATATGTAAAAAAAATAAAAATCGTATCACGATACATGAAAATAAGATATCAACAGAGTTTGTTTTTAGTTTACAAATAATTACATATATTTCTACATCTTTTTCTTTTTCTTTTTAATTTTCTTCCCTTCTATGTTACTCCTTCTTCCCTACTTAATTCAATTTGGTTAAAACATCAAATGTACCAGTACCAACATTTGATAATTTACCAACGACAATCTTAGCAGATGGTGATTCTAATTCTTCAATATCACCATTTAAAACTGATTTCGTTATAAATTGACAGGTAGTTTCATATGACATCTTCATAAATGCTGAAGTTGATGAATCAATACCTTGTCTATTGAAAGCTAAATAAGTACCTTCTCTTGTCATCATATCACCTAATAAATCTAAATGTCTTGATGAAACATTAATAGCATATCTTTCGAAAACATTATTAATTTCTCTAACAATTGTATTTCTTGCAGCTTCAACACCATAAGTTTTTAAAACTTGATAAATATCATTTGAAGTAATTTTATTTACATCAATAAATCCATCTTCTTCCCACATTTTTTTGAAATTAACACCTTCAGTAGTTAAATATCTTTCACCTGATGGATGTAAACATCTACCAATTTTTGGTACTTCTCTAACAACTACTTTTTTACTTAATTCTTCAATAATGTTAACCATTAAAAGTTTATCAACTCCTCCAACTAATCTAATTTCAAATTCACACCATTCTCCTAATTTATCATCAATATTGAATTTAGTAATAAAATTGTGTTTACCAATAACATCTGCTTGTCTATCTTTAGCTTCTTTACTTAATGTAAATTTATTGTTTCTACTATCAACATCCATAGCATCTGAATTATTATCACTAGTTGAACTATCACTATCACTATCACTGTCACTGTCACTATCATTATCGCTTGAATCAGCCATTTCTTCGTCACTAGTTTCTTCAGCTTTCTTCATAGTTTCAATTTCTTCATCATCTGGTCCATCATATGAAACAGCTTGTTTACCCTTTTCAGTTTCTTCTTCACCATCACTATCAACTTCATCATTATCATCTAATTCATCATCATTTTCTTCTCTTGAATTAACATTTGAAATCTTTGGTGCTTGTTTAACTGCTTTACTAATATCTGTTAAATCGATTTTCTTTTGTTTTTTAACTTCTTTAGTAATTGTAGTTTCTAATTCACTTAAGAATTTATCTTGAATAACTTTTGATAATTCATCTTGATAAATTTCATATTCATTTTCATATTCTTCCTTAGTAAAGAAATTTAATTTAATTCTATAGGTTCTTGAACTTTCTCCACTACTTGTAATTGAGGTAGTTTCAATAACACTAACATTAACTAAAAATTCACTTAAAACTAATTTAGTAATACCTTTACAGAAACTTTCAGCTTGTGAGTCATTTATATCATTTAATAATGGTAATGTCATTTGTGGAGTTGAAATATTTGATGAGGCAGTCATAATAATTTCTCTCATACGTGGAATACCTAATGTAACATTTGCTGCACCATGACCAGCGAAATGGAAAGTATTTAATGTCATTTGAGTTGATGGTTCACCAATAGATTGGGATGCAATAATACCAACAGCTTCACCAGGATTAACTAATGATCTCATATATTTCAATTGCATTAATGCTTTGAATTTCTTATCATTAACTTCACCATTTTTGAAAATTTCCTTGTTTTCAGAAACGAAATTATCTAATTTATTTTGGAAATTTTCAGAAACTGAACCTAAATATTTGGCAGGATTTAAAACTGAAATAACTGGATCGTATTTCAAGTTTTCTTCGTAATGTTTTAAATCTGCTTGTTTCTTAATGATTTTTTTGTATTTCTTAACATAATTATTAGCAGAATCAGCATCAATAAAATCAAGTAAATCAGGTTGATATTTCTTTAATAATGATTCATAATTTTCAAGGCAGAATTGGAATTCATGCATGTGTGATTGTTTGGTAGTATCAATTGCATCACCTCCATATAAGAATTGAATTAATGATCCATCACCATCTCTAATACTATTATCATAACTAACATGAACACCTTCTAATTGTTTTGTTAAACATCTTTGTAAATAACCTGATCTAGAAGTTTTGACAGCTGTATCAATTAAACCCTCTCTACCTGCCATACAATGGAAATAATATTCTTGTGGTCTAATACCTGAATAAAATCTTTGTTTAATATATCCACCAGCTCTTGCATCTGTTTCAAATGGTTTAAAACTTGGTAAAGTTTTACCTGATACCATAACTGGAACTCTTCTACCTTCTAATGCTTGTTGTCCTAATAAACACATAATTTGTGAAACATTAACATTTGAACCTTTAGCACCTGATAATGCCATAGCTTGCATAGAATTATATGGGAATTTTTTCATTGTACCATCTGGAACACATTTACTAACAACTTGTGAGGTAATTGAATTAACTTTGGATTGAGTAATTGCATCTAAAATACCTAATTTATTATCATCTCTTAAGATTTCTTCTAATCTTTTCAATAATTCTTTATCATCAACATTAGTATCAGCTGATAAGTTTGTAACTTCATTGGCTGCTAATCTACCAATATCAACAGATTGTTTTAAAATATCTTTTCTCCAATTATTACCTTCCTCAGTTAATCTTAAATCATCCATACCACAAGTGAAGGCAGTCATCATAATATAATTAGTAAATAATCTACCTAAAATAGATAATGCTTTACCTGCAATGGTTGGACCATAAACTTCATGTAATGAATGGACAATACCAAATTGTGAAGCACCATATTGAGATTTATCTAAAATACCATTAATTAATTCACCATTTCTGAAAACAACTCTATTTTCATCAGAATCTTTACTCCAATAATCACTTTTAATTTTATTCTTAGTAACTAAATTAATACCTGGTACATTATTTGGTTTAATATTTAATAAAATAGTTGAAATAATTTGTTTACCAGTCCATAAAGGTTCAGGTTTAAAAATTGTTGGAGGTAAAGTTTTAATTCTTGTGTGAGTAATATGACCATCTTCAGGTCTAATACATCCATAAATTAATTGTTGATAAGTTTCTCTATTAAAAAAACTATCTTTACTTGTTAACCAAACACCTGCACTAATATGATCTTGAATTAAACCTCTTAATGGTGAACCAGAAGTTGGTGTTAAATATTGACTATCAGTATTTGCTAAATTTAATGCTTCAGCTTTTGCATTTTCATTTTGTGGGAAATGCATATTCATTTCATCACCATCGAAATCAGCATTATAAGCACCAGTATTTGCATAATGTAATCTTAAAGTTTTCTCACCTGGTAAAACTCTAACTTTATGACCCATCATTGAAGCTTTATGTAATGTTGGTTGACGATTCATAATAACAACATCTTTATTCTTAATATGTCTATAAACTTTTTTATTAATTACACCACCTGCATTATCAGAATTTGATGGTGTCATTAATTGATCTGCAATAGTTTTTCTTTGTTCTAAATTCATACCAATTAATGAAATTAATGAACCATCTTCATTTTGAACTTGAATTGCACCAGGCCATTTATCGGGACCATTAATAACTGCTTTTCTTAATTCACTGTGATTATAAGCTGTAACTGGTTCAGGGTAAGTTAATTTTTTAGCAAAAACTGGTGGAACACCAATTTCATTAGTTTCAATATTTGGATCTGGTGAAATAACTGATCTTGCTGCATAATTGACTCTTTTACCCATCATATGTTTTCTGAATAAACCTTCTTTCTTTTCTAATGCTTGTTTAACACCTGGAGTTGGTAATTTATTTGCACTTGAACCATTAGCATTTTTAGTTGAATCAATGAAAACATTAACATCATTTTGAAGGGTAACACATGCATTAGTTAATCTATTCATAAAAATTCTTCTTTGTTCGATCAGTATTTCTTTTGATGGTGAATGAAGTTGATCATTTATATCTCTAACACTTAAACATGTTCTTAAAACATTACCTAATAATTCATTTTGGGCATTTTCATGGATTTCATCACCTAATTTGGATGGTAATCTAAATCTTGTAGGTGGGACAATAATTGATGAAAGGAAAAACATATCAGCTGTAATAATTCTATTTGGTTTTGGTTTTGAACTGAAAACTTTATTAAGTACTTGAGATTCATTTTTAAAAACTGCATTTAAAATATTTCTTGCTTCTTTGGATAAGAAATATCTTGAACCTTCAGTTTTTGTATCAATTGCATTTCTATTATTATTATTTGAATTAGATTTTTTAGAACCTGGATCTTGAACCATATCTGGTCTTTTTAAACCTTTGACTCTATTATTACTAATTTGTTTATCTCTTAATGAATTTTCAAATAATTTAACACTACCATCTTTTCTAAAACTTGGTGAATACATTCCACAATTGTCACATTTTGGTCTTGATAATAATCTTCTATCAAATTCTTTAATAGTGATTTTTCTTTCTTCGGCAATAGATGCGGTATTAACACCATGTTCAGTGGTTCTACCTTCACTTAAAGCTTTAGCAATAGCAGTATCGACAAATAATTCACGACGTTGCATTAATTCTCTTTGTAATTTAATATCAATATTTTTTGATGATGATCCACCATCATCTTCTTCTGCTTCTTCATCTCCAACTTCTCCCTTTTCTTTAACAATCATATCATCTAATTCCATGCATTCTAATAATAATCCATATTGAATTAATTTTAATCTACATGTATATCTATGAACTTCTAATGAATGTAATCTAAAATGATGACAATAAAGACATGAAGATCTAATATATAAAAACACTTGATTGAAAAACAATGGGTTATAAAGTGGGACAGGTAATTCAATATGACCTTGATGTCCAGGACAAAATCTTTCATCTAATCCACAAGTTGTACATAAATTTCTGAAAAATGCTCCTAATGCTAAATCGTAAAGACCTCCACTAACTGGGTGTCCTAAATTATCAAAAACAGTAGGATTGGTAATTCTTTTCGCTGAAACCTTTCTGATTTCAGAGTCCAGTAATACCCCGAATTCAACAGATGATATTTCAGATCCAATCGGTTTAGAAATATCCATTTTGTCAGATTCTTAATGTATGAGATTCTTTAATTATTTTGAAAATTTTTTGCGAAGCTCATCTTTCAGATCTTTGAAATTTTGGGTCACGTGCAAAAAATGGAGTTAAAATGTTTCATCTTATCTCATCTTTTACAAACCACTAACTCAATCAATTGCTATCAACTTAGAGATAAAAATATAGAAAGAAATATAATCTGAAAACAATGTTCTATTTTTTTTTTCAATTAACACAATTCAAATACTTATACAATTATTTTTGTTTACCAAAGATACCTTTAACACCTCCAGTAATACCTTTGACACCACCACCAACAACATTAGCACCTAATCCAAGACCCTTTCCTACACCTTTACCAACACCTTTACCAAGATTACCAGCAGCACCGAGAGCATCTCCGATTTGAGTATCAGAAGCAGCTTTAGCAGAAATAATAAATTCTGGTTTGAATGTTAATTTAACAAATACTGAACCACCATCTTGCTCATTTTCAGTAAATAATGGAATTTCAACTTCGTCTTGACTTGAGAAATCGATATCTGATAATCTAAGCTGACCAATAGCTAATAAATCATCTTGTTCTGGGCCCATATCCCAATCATAAGCTTCAACTTGAAGGAATGAATCATATTTATTAGCAACGTCAACAGTTTCTGATTCATTCCAAACTGGATCTAAAGTCTTTTTAACTTTTTTAGTTTTCATGAATGGTTTTTTATCAGTATTTAATGTTATTTCAACATATGGATCAGATTTACCATTACTATCACCAGCAACGAAATTTGTACCTCTAAGAACTTCAATGGTTAATTTACCACAATTATTAATTGAATCTTGTGGTGGTAAACCAGTTTCATAAATAACTGGGAACCATTGGAATTGAATTTGAAATTCACTTTTACCACCTTCACCAGATAATGTAATTGACATTGGTTTTTCATAACCATTTTGAACTAATTGTTGAGTTTGGAATTTACCTTCAGCAATACATTTATCCATTCTATTATCTTCACGAGATTTAACTAATCTGAAAGTAGCTTGTGAATATTCTAATTCTTTAACTGTTGCATCACCTGCAGTACCAACTGTAACTTTACCAGCTCTTAATTTTTGAGATGCAAAATCATAATGAGAATGATTATCGAAAAATACTTGTAAGTAAGAATCTTTTGGTACTTGACCTTCAAAAATTTCATAGAATAAAACACCACTTTTATATTCCATTAATTCTTCTAATGATAATTTTAATCTAAGACGTTTTTCAGGTTCTTTAGTTTCAACTTCTCCAATGGCAGCTTCCTTTTCGGCTTTAGCGGCCTTTTCAGCAGCTTCTTTAGCCTTTTCTTCTTCAGTTTTTAAAGCTTCGAGTTTAGCAGCTTTTTCAGCTTGTTTCTTAGCTTTTGCTTCTTCTTCCTTAATTTCATTTAATGGAATAATTGGTAAGACTGGGTAAAAGGCTAAAGAATAAGTAACAGTACCTTTAGCACCATGCTTTTTAGAAATTAATTTTGAAGTTCTCTTTTCAGTATCAACATGTTCAATATACTTATTCATTTCATTTTTATTGATAATTTCAGTTAATCTAACATCAAATGAACCTAAAGTTCTATCATCTGAACGTTTTTCAACATCCATAGTTTCAATAGTTAATAATTGATTTGCTGATGAAACAGAACAATAAAATACTTCATTCCAAGTTGGATCTAATGTTGCATCTGCTGCGACAGTTCTAGCTTTTTGAACTTTATTAACGAAAACTCTAGCATATGGATCAATTTTTCCAAGAGTTTCTAAATTAATCAAATCTTGAGCTCCTTCGATACTAACTCTGACAACACCAATTGGGGAAGTAAATCCAGTAGCATCTTTTAATGAAGTTTGTAATCTAACTGGTTTCCAATAAGTATTAAGTCTGATTTCACCACCTTTAGATAATCCAAACCAAGTTTGGTTAACTTGAGTAGCATCAATTAATTCATTTAATGAAGTAGTAATTGAACCTAAGAAATCACCTGATTTACTCTTAATAACGAATCTTACCTTAGCTTTAGCACGATTATAAACGATTTTTTCATAAACTAAACCAAAGGCTGGATTATTATTTTTACCCATGGTTTTAGAAGTTTCAACTAAATCACCATTATAGTAAATTTCAGCAATAGTAGCAATTGGATTCTTTTCATCACTATTAAAATTACGAGCTTCAGCAATTTCAATTCTAGCAATACCAGTATTTAAATCTGGTGGTGGGTTAATAGCACCATCTGGAGATCTAGTTGATTCTAAAGTAGGAGTGAATTGTAAACCAAAATTTAAATTACCAACTGGTTTATTATTTCTAATAAATGGTGAAGAAATATTTGGTTGTTTAGGGTTGACTCTTAAACATTCTAAATCAAATTGAACTGATCCTAAATGTCTATCTTTTCTTTTACCATTCCAATCATAAAGATCAATACTTAATGGTTCAGCAAATGATTTAACAGTGATATAAGTCGTTTCATTCCAAACTGGTGCATCAGTATCATCAATGTGTTTAGTTCTACCTGCAACTTTACCATTAAATCCATAAACCAAGTATGGATCTAAAGTGTTACCAATGGTAGTAAAACCTTTAATTTTACTACCCTTTTTAGCAGTAATAGCTAAAACACCAATTGAAGTATCTAATGGGAAACCAGCAATTAATTGTTGGACATTTAATTGGAATGATAATGGAGCATAAAGCATTGAACCAACATATTTTTTGACCATTTCATTAATAAAAGGTTGTAAACCTGGGAAACTTAAAACTTCCCAATTAAATACACTTTCACCAAAAACTTTAGAATTAAAATCAAATTGAATTGGTTCTAATAATGAGACATTAACAGTTTCAATATGTGGGAATGAAGGCATCATTCTTAATCTAACTCTTAACATTGCTCTATAAGAAACATCACTAACAATAATAGGAATAGTAAGACCGAAAACATTAGCTTTAACAATAACCTTTTGATTAACATTATTCTTCATTTGTTTAGTATTAGAATCAGCTAAAGCATTTGGAGTAAATGAAGTATCCCAATCCATAACAACAATATCATCATCGGTTCCATGAACAGTTTTAACGGCGTTGATTCTTGGTGGTTTAGTACCAGCGGTAAAACTATCAATCCATAAAGATTTAATAAAAGCAGGAGCTGGTGATGAGGCTAAAATTGGATTAGCTTGATCACAAACAATCTGAGAAATCGATGGTTCTAAAAAGTACCAAAATTTTTCTAAAAAGACATTACACCAATCCATAGTTTCGTAATCTGATTCAATGGATTTAATTGAAAATTCTCTTTGAGCTTGTTGTCTTATAACTGTTCTATATTTTCTAATTGAAGTCCTGTATAAAATTGCAAAAACAACCATAATGAAAAACATTGGAGCTAATGAAAATCTAAACCAACCTACAATCCATGATAATAATGAACCAACAACAATATAACCTACATTGTGATACCAATCACCATAAGCTACAGCTGGTAAATATTGATCAAAGATTGATGATTTAGATAACAAATCGACAATTTCATCATCAGCGGTTAAAATATCATCAGTTTCCCAACCTCCGACTTCTTTCCAACCTCTATAAGTAGGTTCAACTGATTGTCTAGCTTTTGGTTTTTTATCTTTAACTGTAGACATGTCATAATCTTCACTAGGGGTTAATTCAATTGATGCGATGCTTCCAGTCATACGAGATGTGGTTTTAGTTGGAATTCTGCTACCAGTCTTAGATTGAGAAGTGCTAGTGTTCTTCAAAGCAGCTCCAATTGGGTCTGGTTGACGAACTGTTTCAACGACAGGAGGTGCCAGCAATACTTCATTAGGCTGTGGATTTGTTGTTAGTATATAAAATTTCACTTAATGTCCATCAATTCTCGAGCTTTAAAAACTCTTACTCAACCTAAATAACCCAAAGTCATAAGTTTCGGTATTATTAGTGACCAATAATGATGTTTGGAACTCAATTAACTACGTACATTTTGTGACATCTTGAAGCTTGATCTTTTTCTCAACTTCGTTGCTTGAAAATTTCAGGTACCCGCAAACCTTCTGTTTTTTTTTTTGAAACTGTTCACTACCGCATTTGTATATTTTTTTTTAACTAAAACTTAACTAAACGAATAGTATTAGAACTCTTAATATTTGGAACTTTAAGAACTAAAGAAATGCTATAAATAGTATGTAAGTAGATGATTTGGAGGGACTATGTCTCAATCCCTCTTGTTATTATATATTTATTAATCTAAGGTTACAGGGTCTTCCCAACTTCCAGCCCCTCGGAGATTATCTTCAGGTACTTCATCTAACCCTAAATTAGGGTAAGCAAATGACATTGGGTCCCATAATCCTGGTTCTGGGGGCACTGAGCCGTAATCTTCCTCTTCTGTATCATCATCTGAAAATTTAGGTATGTTGGGGTTATTTACATTGAATATTTGGTTTGCGGTTTTTGGAGGAACATTAAATTTTGTTAATGATGGCAATCTTCTACTTTGTACAGTTTCTTTATTTTTATCTTCTCCTTTACCTTCTTCTTCAACATCCGCGTCATCTTCTTCTTCTTCATCATCATCTTCCTCCCCTTCATCTTCGGAATTATCGTCTCCTTCATCATCCACATCATCGTCAGAATCAAGTAACACTATTGATTCTTCAACTTTTTGTTTCTGTGGAATAACAGTATTATCCACAAGTTTATATTTCAGCATATCTACCAACTCAATTCTATCAATCTCTACTGGAGTAGTCTTTACGAAATAATTTAAAATATCTGAAATAAATAATTGATTCAATTGAAACGATCCATTACATACAGGGCATCTATAAGTTGGGAAATAATTAACATTACCTTGTGAAAAACTACTAGCATTAGCAGTATACATAAACCGTTTAGTTATTTCTGTGATATCCACTTCTACACCTTTTGTGGTTGCTTGTAAAAGTTTATCACGTTTTTTCAGTTCAAATGACCTTTTAACTAAATCTTTCTTCAATATATTTTTTATCCCCACAGGTAGTTTATTGAATGTACAAAAATTTTCAAAATCAAAACACTCAAAATGACTACAATTTATTGCTTTTACTGGTAATTTTATCTTACTTGCACTTAATGGATCTCTTAATGTAAAAATTATTTTTTCAATCATACTAATATCATCAATGGATTCATTGAGTAGTCCAAATTCTCTTTTTAATCCAATAGTTAAATTAGGTGGGATAATTCTATACCCTGAGTCTGTACTAGGTTTAGGCTCAGGTTTAGGAGTTACTTCTTTCTTAATTTCCTTTGAAGGTTTTGTATTTTTTGCATTTTGCTTGACACTCAGCTTCTGCTGCATTTTATCAACTTGTGTATCTCCTTCAACTTGTTTCTCCATCTCATTCGTATCACCAGTGCTTGTCAGTGCCTTCGCCAGTTCCAGCCTTTGAGACCTAGTCATACGATGATTCTCTATCAGTGTCATTGATGTCATTGGTGTATCTTGAGTTCTCTGTGGTCTGTCCATTTGAGCTGATTCACTCTCTACAGACAGGATTGAAGTTGTATTTTCCCCATGGTTACCTGTTGCCTCCTTTCTAGGACTTAAATTTATAGTTACTTCAAAGACCAGCTTCTCTGTATTGTTATCCCATGTAACCATTCCATTACCTCCTTCATTCTTACCCTCATTCTCTCCATCTCTTGGTAATTTTTCACTTTCGGAGCTTGAATTATCTCCTTGTAAAGCATTATTTAGCAAAGTTTCTAAATCTGAAAGACTATCCAAATCATCATCCAATGATTTCTTTTTTAGTTTATCCAGTCGTATGTTGACTATGAGTTTATCTTTCGACCTGCTATTGCCGTGCGTTCTCCGTATGGAGACGTTACTATCCTTTGGACTTATAAGTGTTACTAGTAGAGCCATGATAAAAATTCTCAATTTTTTTTTAGGCTTACTCTATGAAAATTATGGAAAAGGATTGTCCCCAGTTGACTAATTCTAACTGCATGAGTGTATAATAGTGTATAATGGTATGTGTATTTATACTTGAAAAGAGTGTTAAGCATTTTATTTTCTTTTAAAGCTAAGAAACTGATTATTTATTAAACTTTTTCACTTACCTGTTTAATCTTAAAAACATAGAAAATCGTCAAAAGGGTGTTAACGTAGTCAAAGTCAAGAAACTCAAATATGACTACTATCTAGTAATCTCTTACATTATAAATATCTATTTACACTAATTTTCCAATTGTAATTCAATGGATTCATTATATATCTGTGATAATTCATGGGACAACAATTCAGACAATTTCCCATCATCTCTTAAAGAAGTCCATTTCCCATGGACCATATCGTACCTATTTGGTCCACTGATTGGGGAACTTAACCAAATTTGTTTATTTGGTGGTTGTCTATTAATTACATAACTACCCATTTTGGTGTTTAACGTCAATACACCTTGAGATAAATCGAAATCCAAATCTTCATGGTCTTCTGAAACAACATCTAATTCATCGCCTAATGATTCGAGGTAGTCATTTGAAACTCTGTTGTATTCCATATCTGATAAATGATCAATAATCGTATCAACATTGTGGCCCATTCTATCCATTGCATAAAATCTTTGGAATTTCAAATTCAATCCCAATTTATGACTAACAAATGTTTGACTCTTGGTCATTAAATGGATAGACCTTGAAAGACCCATACCAAGTCCATTTCTTGAAATTCTTCCTGTTCTTAACGCTAGTTTAAACATCATTTAAATAGTTTTCTTCCGCATCAAAAAAAAAAACGATAGCCAAAACTTTAAAACCTAACTAGATGTTTTTCACGATTTTGATATTTGCGGTTGCAATGGTTGGATTGATCATCTACATGCCCTACGCTGCCAAGATCGCTTCTTACAAGTACGAGGAAAGAACCAAGAAAGAAAGATTACAGAAGAAAGAGGTTCAAATGACTAATGATCATAGTTATGGTGGGTACGAAGCACCAGATGAACAATTAAGGAAGAAAGTTGATGAGTCAGTTGGTAAATCTAGTGGGTTAAGGAAAATCACCGTTGATGATATACCCATCAAGATGAGAGTTAACCATGCTACTTTAAAGAAGAGAACTGAAAAATTGGATACTGATAGAAACCCAAATAATTACGATTATGATTTGGATGATTTGATAAATGAAGTAGATGAAGTTAAAGAAGTTGAACCAGAAGTTCAAGTCCCATTTTCAAAAGAAATAGTATAGCATTTTTTTTTATATATTATTATTATTTATTTTTGTCTTATTAATATATACATGCAAGTCATTAAATCTCTTCTAAATTGTCATTGTCTAAATAAATTTCACATAAAAGATTGTATTTCATTAAATTTACTTGATTCACTATATCCAAATCATCATATGAAGTGTTTTCTCTTATATCTCTTATATCATCGAATAAATACCCAAATTTCTTGTAATTTGGTTGTCCTATATAAGTAACTTGGATTAATTCAAGTAATCTGTTAGTTAATTTAACTAAATTCCCTGTTAATCCATCAATAGATTTATTAATCCCATCACCTAAATCTTGATCTGATATATGATGTTCTTTAAATGATTCGATAAGACGTTTTAATAAAACGTGTCTTAACATTGGGTCCATTGAACCTTGGAATAATTGAGTATAAGAATTGGTAGTTATTGGAATTTGTAAAGCATCTGATACTTCCAACATTTTTAATTTATCTTCAACAGTACCATATTTCCCACAATATGTGAAATAAGGAATTAAAGTAGCTATATTTGGGATCAAACTAATTGGTTCCATTTTAATTAATCTATTTAATTCATCATAATAATGTAGATTCAAATGGTACTCTGATTTTTCCCTTGAAGATAATTGAAGGTCATGAATATTTGAAACTGGAGTGAGATTATCTAACCATTTCAAAGCTTCTTGCCACATTCCTAATGAGAGTTGAGTCTTTGTGATTTGATTGAATAATGTTATATCCATTACAAGTTTCAAATGTTTAGATAATTCTATTGCTTTATTGAATTGATTCCCATCTTGAAAAGCTCTTGATGCTTTCAACATACATTTCACGGTATCTCTATTCGGATCTTTCACCCTTGTTAAACAATCTTCATAAATTTGTTTATTTCTTTGTAAGATACTTATATTTAAAATATTATTTATTGATGGAGTATCACTAAGATTTAAATTTTTATAAAAATCCCAAATAAATTCATTCGGTCCTTCAAACTCATATTTCATACCTTCAAATGATAATTCCACTATTTCAAGTAATTCTGGATCATCTTTATAAAAAATATGATATAATGCAGTATTTTGTTCGTATGTTGAAATTGGTAATCCATGCTTAACTAAATCATTGAATAAAGTTTTTATCACATTCACATGGTATGCCCTCAAAAGTTGTTGTTTCAAGTACCCATTTGCTGTACTGAAAGATATTTTGGAATCTTTATTAAGGGATTTAGTTGGTCTTTTCACATTTGAAGTATCCAAAAATATTTTAATAATTAAATTCAAATGTTCAGGTTCAATCGATTCCAACCCAATTTTATTATACACATTATAAATATTTTTCTTATATGGTAAATTCTGTATGGGCAAATTGTTCAAATCAGATTTTTTAACAGGGAATAAAGCTTTCAACATCGATATTGGAGTTTTACCAATAAATGAAGATCTCAACTCTAGTCTCTTCTTCTGCACCATTTCATTATCATTGTACAGTTCCTTCAACTTCTCCACCACAAGTGGTGTTTTCACGCCCAACTTGCTCGATATTAGGCCGCCGTGGGCGGTCAAAGCGGTCCTAACATTAGTGATTAACGGTTTCATATACCTTTATCCCATCAACCTTTTTTTCCCCTAGTGAGAAATCTACTAGAGTTTTTTTTTGCAGCATAATTTTGTGTATTAAGGCTATTTACTTGTTTACTCGTTCACTCGTTTACTCGTTTACTCGTTTACTTAGTAGGGAATGGGAAATGTCTGTGGCATCTGGACTGTATCTCGAGGTAATTAGGGTCATCTTCCGGACCCAAGTAGCCATGTCTAATTAAGAAATCTATAATTACTAACGCACAATTGGGTTTAAATTCCAGATTCTTCAATCTCATCATAACTTCATCTAAATCCATTACCTTGAAATCTTCCGCCTCTCCATCCTCCGGATGTGGCACAACAGTAGTCTCATCGTCGAATTCCAAGTCATATATGTATTCAACTTCAGGTTGCACTCTATATGGCTCAGGAACGTACATGTACAGACAAACGCCTACGCTTTTAATATGGCTAGACACGAAATCTTCAGGGAGACCAGCTTCTTCAAAACATTCCTTGGTCACTGTTTCTTCGATCCCGTATGGATACCCGAGTCCACCAGCGACGGTGTTATCTAACATGCTAGGATACGTTGGTTTAGTCTTGGATCTCCTAGGGATCCACATTTTTAATTTCCCATTGTCAGTTTTGGATGGTGGGATGTACCCATTGATGTGAACTCCGTAAGTTACTACACCTAAAAGAACTGAGAATGCTCTTTCAATGAGTAAATATGGTTTTGAAGTTGGATTATAAACCGTATATAATTCATTTCTCCAACCCTTTTTCAAATCATTTTCAAATTGTGTGAATTCTCTCCATTTCAAACCAATTGATTGAAATAATTCGTTTCTCTTCTCAATTGAATCCATTGATATATCTATAATAACAGATTTTAAATCATGATTTAATATTACGCCATTTTCGAATTCGAAAAGTTCAGCGATCAAATGTGACATGTAACCCAACACGGTTTTACCATCATGGGCAATGAACTTGTAAAACCCATTAGGAATCCCATCGTAGGGGAACCCATCGACTTTTTCAATTAATGGTAATAAAGACATCTTTTCACACAACAAAACCCAACTTCTCACTGAAAAGTTGGTAAGAAGGCCTCACAAAATTCTACTCCAAGAGATAAACCTTTTTTTAAAAAAAAGAAGAAGTAAATGGTTGGATCATCTAGGTCACTTATCCGTGACCTTAACGCTTTATTCGATTCTTGGGAAGAGAGTAAGATCTTGGATCCGAATCAAAAGTTACAAACATCGGAATTATTCAAGACTATACGGGCATACCATGACCGTCATAATACTTTACAATCAATAGATCAATCATCAAACGTCCACACTGAATTATACAATTTCTACAAGAATTACATTGAGCCTACTTCCAACCTCCCGAGAGAGATCATGTTTTTGGAAATTTTAACTGAGCTTCTGCCGGTTTTGAATCAAGATGAGGTTAAATCATGGTTAGAAACTTATTTAAGGCCAGCGGTAGATAGTGCTAATTTTGATAATCTGTTTATTGAATGGTGTAGAAAATTCATCATCAACGTTTCATGTAGGTACCCATCTACTGAAGATAAAGGTTTAAGACAACGTAGGGAGAAAATCGCATATAAGGTTATGGAATATGTACTAAGACTTTATATTTGTGATGATGAAGATGAAGAAATTTATAAATTTATAAAATTGAAATCAACCGATACTGAAAAATTAAGTCAAGAATATAGTGAAAGGTTAAGATTCATCAAGAGTAATAGTTTGAATTTACTTAATGATTTTGCTTTAGAACATTCAAGATTATTCGGAGAATTAGTCAATGAGAAATTCATCCGTGTTAAAACTAGACAACCATGTTTATCATTGATTGCACACATTGTGAACTCAAGATCCTCGAGAATCAGCGGGATAGTGGATTCAAAACTTTTTGAAAATATGTATAAGTGTCTCATATTCGATTTCAATGAAAAAATCCTACAAGCTTGCATGTCATCAATTATCATGTTAATCCCACTAGTCAGTTCCAAAGTCTCCGAATACATAACTGAATTCTTTGTGATTTATTCAAGATTAGTTATATGGGATGGAGTCACAAGACTGGTAAACGATAGAATTGAAGCGTTAAAGAAGAAATTAGACACTAATGATGAAGTTTGGGAAATTGCGATGCCTGAAGATAAACAAATCAACACTAATTACAAAGTAGACTTAAATGCTGGACATTTCGTGACTATTTTATATGGATTCTTCCCTACTGCGTTACTAACGTTTTCACAAGACCCAATCAAATTTTTCCAAACTTATAAACCCAAGATTGTGAGTTTCAATTTCATGATCTTAATTAATAATGAATCAGAGACTATTGGTCCCAAAGACGTTTCAGCGATCAATTACATCAAGGAAGTCAGTTCCAAGTACCTCAAATCATTCAGATTACATCCGAATTTCTTGAATCCTGAAAGAGGGATTGCGTATGAGAGACAAAACCCTACACAATGGTTAGTTGAAGAATCTGATGGGACCTCATTAGGTGTTGAAGAGATCACAATTGGGTGTTTGTCGCTTAACCCGTCACTTACGTTTTACGTCCCTGAAGGAATTCCATCACTGATATTTGAAGATTCTAGGACTAATTCATTTAAAACGCCAGTTGATTCGTATAGTCATTTACATTCTGGTTCAATTTCTGGTGGAACCATTGGTGGGAACTTTTCAGGTGGGAATATCTCAACCACTAATGATTCTAGACATTCTTCAATTGGTAGTCCGTTGAATTTTACTGTGGATAGTAGTTTATCGTATATTAATCGTAAAATGTCGATTGTTCCAACTAATTTAGTTATTGAAACTAATGTGAATGGTAATCTGAATGGCCATAGTAATAGTATTAGTAACGGTAGTGGAAATGGTATTGGTAATGGTTTTGGAAATGGAAATGGTTTAGGACTTGCAAGTAATAATTACTTCAAACGTAACAGTGAGATCTCATTCAAAGAAGTGAACTATAAATCCGATGAAGAAGACAAAAAGGGGGATGTCCTTAAAGACTTACATAGCACACATGAGAGATTATTCAACCCTAGGTACAACGAAGATTTCGATATGTCAATCAATGAAAAAGTCTTGAGAACACAACCATCACTCGCATCAGTGGATACCAGTAAGGAAACTGTGTTTAGTCAAAGTTCTATGGCGTCACCTGTGATGGATAAGAAATACGGCGGGAATATCATCGACTATTACCAGCGTGAACTCCTCTTGTCCAAGAATGAAATCGAGTTTTCAAGTTACATGAAGCATTTGAATAAGTTCCAGTATATCAAGTTAAGGATCAAGATGGATAAATTGGTTAAGGAGCAGAACCAGAGTAAGTTCAAGTACGACCAGTTGGCGACTGATTATAAGACTTTGATGGAAGCTTACGAGGATTTGAAAGGTCAGTTTAAAAGTCGTGGGAAAGATTGGGAGTTTGAGAAAAGCGAATTGACTGGTAAATATATGATTGCACAAAATGAAAGGAACCAATTACTTGGTAAAATCGAGATTAAAGAAGTTGAAAATAATCAAATTCAGGATCAGCTTAAGAATTTAATTGAGGATTTGAAGTGTAAGGATGAGGATATAAATGGATTGAATAATGATTTTAAAGTCTTGAATAATGAGTATGATTTGGTATTGAAAGAATTAGAACTGGTGAAATTACAAGATACGAAAGTAGTTGAATCTCAAGATAATGGGACTTATAAATTGGATGAGTACGAGAAACAAATTCATTACTTGAAACTTGAAAATCAAACAAATTTACAAAATATAGAAGATTTGAAAAGTCAATTGAATTCAGTGACTTCAAAACTTGAAGAGTCAAGTAAATCTTACGAAACGAGAATTTCAAGTAACAAGAATGATATTTCAAATCAATTAAATTCAATAACTTCACAAAATGAAAAGAAAATCCAAGAATTAACTGCTACGATCTTGAAATACGAGAATTTAATGGAAGAGAAGAACTTACGTATAGCCCAATTATCCACCTCCAGACCGATCTCAATCCCTGGGTCAATAAGCGTAAGCAGCGAAGGTAGACCAATCCAACATAATCCATCACAAGGATCAGTCCCACAATATACAACGTCCACTAAACCAAGGAACGAGAATCCAATGGATTTTTACGAACTTAGTAACAGACAGGGGTCTAACTCATCAGGCGAATCGATGCCGTTCGATACACCACCTTTACATAGCACAATGATGAAGAATTACCCAATATTATCTGGGACCATGACGATGAACCCAGCAAGTTCAACTAACCCTTCAAATCCAAGTTCTGGACAGAACACGCCACCGATTATTAGAGGTAGAGGTGGGTACCAGAAACGGGCGAAGAAACATATGTAGCACGAAAACCTTTTTTAGTAATAATATTTTAACCTTTCTCGCTCTTTGGGCTTACACCCACGTCTCCAACTTTTGAAACAAAGAGAATAAGGTCGCGAGAATTTTCATTTTCATTTCGTTTTCGTTCCCAGTCTGAAAATTTTAAAAAGTCACGCTGTCAACATTAAATAGACGCCAACACAGGTTAATCAATTGGTAAAGATGTCAGGCAAAAAGAAGACCTCGACCAAGAAGGAGGTCGATAAAACGGATAAGTTCGGCACCAAGACGAAGACTGAAACCAAAAGTGATAATGTGAAGCAGGTCCAGGCTAAAGACCCAGAGTACAAGTACTGGATTGCTATGGGTGTAGCTGTAATGTTTGCAATCTATACCCGTTTCACATTGATTTCCCACCCTAACAGAGTGGTGTTCGATGAGGTTCATTTCGGGAAGTTTGCATCGTATTATTTGGAAGGAACTTATTTCTTTGATTTACATCCACCATTTGCAAAATTATTGATTGCATTTATGGGATGGATTGTTGGTTATGATGGTAAATTTAAATTTGAAAATATTAACGATGATTACATTGGTAATAATGTTCCTTACGTAGCTTATAGGTCATTATCTGCCATTCAAGGTGTTGTTACCATTCCTGTTATGTTTCAAACCATGAAAGCTTTAGGATATTCAGTTGATGCATGTTTATTCTCCTCATTAATTGTCTGTTTCGATAATGCACATATCATCGATTCAAGATTGATTTTATTGGATGCTACTTTAAACCTTGCTGTTGCTTTAACTATGCTTTCTTATGCTAAATTTTCCACATATAGAAATCAACCATTCAGTAAAAAATGGTGGATTTGGTTAAATTTAACTGGTGTTTCATTATCTTGTGTTATTTCCACTAAATACGTTGGTGTTTTAACTTACGTAACCATTGGAATTGCTGTATTACATGAATTATGGTATTGGTTGGACATCGAAAGGGGTTTAACACTTTATGATATTTCAAAACATTTCTTAGCTAGATTTTTCTCATTAATTGTTTTCCCATTCGTGATTTACTTGTTCTGGTTTTACGTTCATTTCCAAATTTTAAATAAATCTGGACCAGGTGATACTTTTATGTCAACTGAATTCCAAGAATCATTATCTGAATCACCAATGGCTAAACTTTCCAAGACTGTAAATTATTTCGATGTCATAACTATCAAACATAAGGAAACTGAAGCATTCTTACATTCGCATATGGATAAGTACCCATTAAGGTATGAAGATGGTAGAGTCAGTTCTAACACTCAACAAGTCACCGCAATGAAGGGTAATGATTCCGATATCCTCGCTGATCTCAACAATCAATGGGAAATATTACCTGTTAAAGATGAATTGACTAAGGATATGGCAATCTTCACTAATGATATCATCAGATTGAGACACGTCGGTACTGGTGGTTACTTATTATCCCATGATGTTGCATCTCCATTGAAATCAACCAATGAAGAATTCACCATCACTTACGACAATGAATTGAATTCGAAAGCATACAATGAATCGTTATTCAGGATCAGATATGCCGCCCCAGGGTCAAGCACTAATCAAAACAAACGTAGGGTCGTCAAGACCAAGACGGTCCCATTGAGGATTATCCATGTCGACACCGTTGTTTCTATGTGGAGTCACGACGATGAATTGTTGCCTGAATGGGGGTTCGGACACCAAGAAGTCAGTGGGAACAAGAAGATCAAGGAAACATCCAATGATTGGTTCTTTGACACGATCGTAAATATCTTACCTGGTGACCCAAGAAATAATTACGTTCCTAAGAAAGTGAAACACGTCCCATTCCTTAAGAAATGGTGGGAGTTACAATTCTTGATGTTCCATCATAACAACAAGTTATCATCCACCCACCCATTCGCATCATCCCCTGATTCATGGCCCTTAGCGTTAAGTGGAGTGTCATTCTGGAATGATAACGTGAACAAGAGACAGATTTACTTCACCGGTAACGTTGTCGGGTTCTGGCTTGAAGTATGTTTCATCTCCGTCTACTTGGGTTTACTCATGGCCGACCAACTTACCCGTCGTCGTGACGTCATGTTGATGAATGACAAGGCCAGATCGAGATTATACAACACTTTAGGGTTCTTCTTCATCGGTTGGTGTGCACATTACTTGCCATTTTTCTTGATGGGTAGACAAAAATTCTTGCACCATTATTTACCAGCTCATTTAATCGCTGCATTGTTTTCAGGTGGGTTATTAGAGTTTGTATGTACGAATAATCGTAATGATGGTGAAGTTGGAATTGATAAACGTAAAATGAATTTATTGATGAGTATCTTTATTGGTTTAATGATGGCATTTTTCTTTTGGTTTAAACCAATTTCTTATGGTGATATTCCTTTAAGTCCTGAAGAAATTAGAAAGAGACAAATTTTAGATATGAAATTACATTATGCTAAGTAATCCCTTTTTAAAATTTAAACATTAAAATTAAAATAAAATAAAATATATATATTATATCAGTTTCTGGCTCTACCCTTGTACTCTAAGTACCCTTTACTGCGATTGAATGCCCTCATAGTACCATTGAATAACCACCGATGATCATGACACTATATATTTCAAGAGATTCATCTGGATCTTCACAAAGTTATCTACTAAATCAAGAACTCCCTACTATTTTTCACTCGCATCAAAATTTCAATCTCAATTTCAATTTCAGCCTTACAAAAAAACAGATTCAGGATGAGTGTAAAGTCATTTCTAGAAATTTTGAAAACTGTGAAAGCTCCAACTAGATGGGTTTCAGGGAACCAGTCCGCCGACATGGACTCAGTGATAAGTGCCATCTCGTACTGCTACTTCAACTATAAATTCGACGCCACGATTTCATTCCCATTAATCAATATACCTAGACAAGATTTCAAGTTACGTAGAGATATTGAGAAAGTCCTAGGTATTCACGGGATCACTGAAGATTTACTCTTCTTCGTTGAAGACTTCGAATCTTTCAAGGTGTCTGGATCAGGATCGGGGCCTGTGAAAGTTGGATTAGTAGATCACTGTAATTTACAAGGCGAGACATTGATTCAAAGTTACAAAAATGGTGAGATCGAAGTAGGTTCAATCATCGACCATCATGCAGATGAACAAGTTTTCTTGGACGCTAGTCCACGTATCATCCGGACTTGTGGCTCGTGTTCCTCCTTAGTGTTCAATTACTGGATCGAGAAATTAAGTCTGGTGGACCAAGATGTGATTGGGATGGTTATGGCTCCTCTTTTGATCGATACTGGGAACATGACCTCGAAAGTCGAGGAACCAGATTTACAAGCGTTTGAGAAGTACAAGTCCTTAAGCCCAATTGTTAACTTTGGTGCGTTCTACGAGGAAGTTAAACTGGCGAAGAAGGATTTGAGTGGGTTTAAAGTGAGTGATGTTTTGAGAAAAGATTATAAACAGTTTACATTCAATGGTAAAGTTGTTGGGTTTAGTTCAATTGGGAAATCATGTGAGTGGATATTTAAGAATTATAGTAATGATGAGATTAATACTGGGATTTCAAATGTTGTTGGATTTTATGATTTGGATTTACTCATTATTACACCATCATACACTGATAAAACAGGACAATACCGTAGGGAATTTATGATGTACTATAAATCTGGGTTCGACACATTAGTTTCCAACGTCCCACAGTTGGATTTAAACGATGATGTATGGGGTTTAGACAAATTCCAGAACAGATTGAGTGAAGTGGGTTTGAGAGTTAAGAATCAAAAGAATATCATGGCATCAAGGAAACAAATTGTTCCTGAAGTCCAGAAAGCTTTATTGTAGACCTATATACGAGACTTTATATTCCACTTGTTCGTTATCTTCATTTAAGACCAAAGTATTGGTTTCGGGAGGTAATAATTTGTGGATTTGATCGATGTTTTCATAGAATTTAGATAATGTAGGTTCATTAATGTGCAACTCTTGATCTATTGGTTTCTCTACCCATTCAAAGTAACATATTTTGAGACATTTCGTTAATTTTTTATCTTGTAATGTTATATCGATACCTAAATTGAATATCCAAATGAGGTATTTACCAATTACTAGTCTTCTTACAGCTGATAAATTTATTTGATCAAGAATTTGATTGTAAACGTAATAATATTCAGGGTAAGTTTCAATAATATCGTTATACATCAATTTCAAATTCCATTTCATGATCTTGATATGGAATTGTTCTTGGATACCTAATTTTTCACCGCATTTACATGTACTTGATGAATTCTTGATTAGTAAGTAGTAACTACCAATTATCACCTGGTCATCCTTCGGCGTCACTGGTCCATTGTAGTTCTTAGTGTGTTTGAAATTGTTATGCGGTTTATGACAGTGCCAAATATCCATTAATTCAGCCCATAACTCACTTGGCATATCATGGAACTTGAAATGAGAATCAACTATTAAATTATCACATTTCCTACACACAAACTGGAAGTTATGAACATCTCCTACTTTTGGAGTCTTTTTTAGGTCCTTGCATGACCATTGTAAGTCATTTATCATGAAATTATCTGATTTGGGAGGTGGATTTAGGTTCTTGAGCGATATGACTAAGATTGATCCTGACTTTTTTAAGGTTAAAAGTTTGAATTTTCCCGATACTGGGAGGTCGATTGTGATTTTTTCAGTGGGTATATTAGTGGTGGTGATAGTTAGTGTGGTGGAAGATACTGATATGTTTGTTAGTGTGGATAAATCATGTGGGAATTGGATGTTTATGGATATTGAGTTTAGTCTAGGTAGGTACTCTGTGATGTACATTGCGAACTTTTTTTTGAGAGAGAAGTTAGGTATTCTATATTCATAAATCATTACACTTTTTTAATTTTTATATACTTTTATAAAACTTTTTATACTTTTTATACTTTTCTTATTTTTATACTTTTCTTATTTTTATACATTTCTTATATGTTTAATTTACTGGGTATGGTAAATTAATTGAACCAGATCTTGGTTTTAATTTTTCCATTGAATTACTGGATATTATTGCAACTGGTACAGGATTTGATGGAGCTCTTGATCTATTTTGTATTTGATTTTGTACTGGTTGAACTTGTTGTTGTTGTTGAGTTTGACTTTGGGTTTGAGTCAAGGCTTGACTTTGTGATTGATTCATTGGAATTGAATTAATTGAATTAATTGAATTAATTGATCTTGAATTTGATGAAGATCTTGAATGATTTAATAATGGGAATTGATCCCTTTCTCTAGCTCTACCTCTTCTTTCTCTTTCCTTTTCTCTTCTTTCTTTATCTTCAAACCTTATTCTATCTCTAAATTCAATTAATGAAGCATCTAATTTAAAATTATCACTTAATGATCTATCAATTTTATTTATTTGAGGATTTAGTATTGGACTTAATGAATGAATTGAATTTGGTGATAAAATATTTGGAGTTTGATGAGGAGTAGTTTGGAAAGGAGTTTGAAATGGACTATTTTGATAAGAATTATTTTGATAAGAATTATTTTGATAAGAATTATTTTGATAAGAATTATTTTGATAATTTGAATAATTCTTTTGATGTAATGAATCAATTATTAAATCAGGATTTTGAATTTGATTTTTTGGACTTGATTTTGATGATCTAATTTTTTTATTAAATAGTTTATCATCAACATTAAAATAATTTAAATTAAATAAATTTATAAAATTATTTGTTAATTTATAATTTTTAAAAATTTGTTGATTATCAATATTACAAAAATATTGAATTGAAAAATTTAAAAAAATTGGATTTCTTAAATTTTTATTATTTTGTAAATAATTTGAATAATTATTATTAAAATTATAAATATCATTAATAATTGAATTAATTAAATTATTTTTACCTGATAAATTTTTTAAAATTAACCAAATTTTATTATTTAAAATATTTAAAATTATAATATTTGAAAATGGATCAATAAAATTTAATTCAAATATTTCAAATCTTGAAAAATTTGAATTTGGATTAGTTAATTTAATTGGTAAGAAATTATTTAAATAATAATAAGTTAAAATTAAACAACCTTTAGCATAAAATAACCAAATTTTAAATAAAAAAGATGAAATTTTTAAAATATTGAAAAATGAAAAATCTAATAATTGAATAAAGAAGATATTTTCTAAATGAATTAATATCATATAATAAATCCAATAATTAAATAAAAATTTAAGATATTGTTGTTGTTTTAAATCTTTTAAATTTAACAGTTTTATAGTTAAAAGTAAAGGGAAGATAAAATTAAGTGAGAATGATAAGCATGTTATAATAATTGATATCATTCCTTTCTTCTTTTTGTTTTCTTTTTTTTTTTATTATTATCCTTCTTAACTTGTTAGAACCGATCTTATTTAACTTGTGATATATATGAAAATAAATCTAAGGATCTAGGGGGGGGGTGGATTATTAAAAATAAAAAAATAATAATAAATTAGCCGCTGTTATAAAAAAGCCACTGGGTAGGGATTGCAAAAATTGTAATAAACCAGATGTAATAAACCAGATGTAATAAACTATAAGTATAACTTTGATTGATAAAACTTTGATTGATAAAACTTTGATTGATAAATGAACTAATAGCCGCTGTTATAAAAACAAAAAATTGTATCTTAATTATCAACAAAAGGAATAGAAAGGATTTATTAATTAATTTATATTTTTCGCTTTAAATGACTTTTCTCTAACTTCGCATCTGTTAATATGCAGGAGAGAAAAAACCCTCATTTTTTGTGTTTTTTTTTTCTTTTTAAATTCCGATTTAGCCATTTGCCACTACCCCATACACATTTATAATAATGTAATATAAGGAGTTTATCAAAATGCTATATACACCATTACTATTATTATTATCATTATTATTATTATTATTACTATTATTATTATTATCATTATTATAGTATATAGTATATAGTATATAGAAGAGTATAGAAGTAATACCTCTCTTGGAAATAGTAATACAACTATAAAAACAGTAATACGTCACAAACAAGTTTTAAAATTGAATTAAACAACTCATTAAACCCCAATTTACTTCAAAATGATGTAATTTAAGGGGATTTTAATCTTATATTACAATATCCCATTATATTACATTACATTATCCATCACATCGTTGTTATACCCGTTAAATACTACATTAACGAATAGGTAACATATTAGAATGATCTTAAATTGGTAGTTAATTACCCTTTTTTATGAAACACTTTGTATTTAAGGGGGTTTGAAATTGAAATAATTTTCGTAAATTTTATTATAATACATTATAAATGATATAATAGAGTAAATAATAGAATAATACAATTGTAATACAATTGTAATACAATTTTAATACAATTGTTTCAAGTTTTAAAATAGCCTTATTTACTTAGTTTATTTACAAGGCTCAAATAAAACTGTTCAATGACATCGTTTTAAAACGGTTTTTTCTTTTCTCAGTGTAAATTTTGTGTGCCCTATTTTATTATTATTATGCCTTGTACCATTTGTAAAATAATCTTTTAACTTAATGTTCCTTTAAATATAAACAGAGTCAAAATTTAAATAAGAGGACTTTAGAGACATAATAATAATAATCATAATCATAATAATAATATGTGTGTTAACAAAAAATTTATATGACCATAAAATTTGTGACATTTTTATTTTTAAAGGATCATATAAAATGTATTAGAAGGATTTAAACTTGAAGGATTTAAAAGAGGATTTAATAGAGGATTTAAAAGAGGAGTTTAAAATATGAAAACAATTAAGGAGATAAATGGTTATACATAAAAGATAAGGTAGTAAAGGTGGTAAAGGTGGTAAAGGTGATAAAGAGATAAAGAGATAAGGATATTAAGGTTTATGATACTGTTTTTTTAGTGAGAATTTTAGATTTAACTGTTTTATTTTATTCCCTTTAAATGATCTCTATTGATAAGGAATAGTTTATATAAGAATGTTGATCAAGAATGTTGATAAGGGATATTGATAATGGATATATATGGGTATATAATGGGTATATAATTTAAATTTAATAACACCTTAATAATAATTATTTTTACAGTTTAAATTGGAATCTAAATATTAGTCGTGTGGTGCTCATAAACAGCATGACTAAATTATTTTTCTGCTCTCTTCTTCTCTCTCTCTATTTACACGAACGCGTATAACAAAAATTATCACTATAATAATATAATAATATAATAATATAATAATATAATAATATAATAATATAAGACATAATTAAAGATTCAAAATAAGATAAGATAAAATAATAAAATGAGTGAAGATATATTACAACTAGATCAACAAGTGAAAATCACTAATAGATCAAAAATTGCTAAAATTGATCAAGAAAGAATTTTAGGACCAAAAGGTTTACCACAAATAATTAAAACTTATAAAAGATTAAATAAAACAATTAAAAGGAAAAATTCTAAAAAAATTTCAAAAATTGATTTTGAATTACAAAATTTATCATCCATTTTACAATATTATCAATTATGGTGTCATACTTTATTCCCAAAAGCAAATTTTAAAGATTGTATAAATTTAATAAGAAATTTAACTAATAGATCACCTGGTTTAAAAATTTATAGGAAACAATTAATTAATTATGAAATTAAAAATTTACAAATTAAATTAGGTATGATTGATCCAGATTCAATTAATCCTGATTCAATTAATCCACAACAAAGTGTTTTCGATGATTTTGATGATAGTGATATGGAAATTTCAAATAATACTAATACGAATATTAATAGACCAAATAATGTAACGAGTAATGTTGAAGATGTTGAAGAAGATGATTATAATGTCTCAGATACAGAAGATTTCATGGCAGCTTTAAAGAAACAAAGAGGTAGAGGTATTTTCGTTGATGATGATGATGAGGATGAGGATGATGAAAATGAAGTATTTACTGATGCTAGATCTAAATCGGATGAAATATTACCTGATCAAGATCAAGAGGGTAAGGAACAAGATCAAGATCAAGAGAATCAAGATATGAATCAAGTAGATCAAGGTGGAGATAAAGATGAAGAAGAGTAGTATTTTGGGTAAATATAAGTAAATATACAGTATTAAAAAGATGTTTTAAAACTTTATCTTACTACGAGGCAGGTATATATTCCTATGATTGATATTTTATTATTATGTAAGTTATATTATTATACGAGTTATATTATTATGAAAGTTATATTATTATGTAAGTTATATTAATATAATAAGAGATACTAAGAATTGTGTTAAAAAAAAGGTAATATAAGATTTTAAGTCTATTAATGATTGTTTAGTGAAATTCTGGGATATTAGAGATATTAAAGAAATTAGCTAAATATTCTATTCATATATTTTAAAGATACTCTATTCATTTTAAACTAAAGAAATTCTATAATATAAACTTAAAAAAAACTTGAAAACTTTGTTTGGAAGTGTTTTTTAAATATAGATTTTCCTTAAAATACTAACATTATTAAAAATTTTCAGAATTAAATCATTTTTAAAATCTTGATTAAAATCTTCTTTAAATAAACCAATTAAATAACCACCACTTCTTAAACTAACTTCACAATAATCCCCCTTAATTCTTTGTTTAACTAATTTTGAATTATGTCTAAAAAATGGCATTAAAATTCCATTATTATAAATTGAATTATTATTTTCATTTTTATATTTTATACCAAATTCTGAAATAAATGATTTATAATGAATTGAATTTTCAAAATTCATTGTATTAAATTTTGAACCAAAACTACCAATAATTCTTGTCATTAATTCATTTTCAATTTTATTATTTTTAATTAATTTATTTGCAAAATTAAATTTATCAGATTCAATTTTTGTTAAATTATTTGGGAAATATTTTGTTTCAATATTAAAACTTTCTGCCACTCTAATTTCTAAAATATAAACAAATTGAATATTATAGTTAATACTAATAATTTTACATAAAATATTTGATGCCTTTTTTAAATTACCAATTTTAATTAATTTTTCCATTAAATTTTTATTATTTAAAATTTCTTGATTCTCTAAATTTGTTAATTTTGTTAAAAATTTAAAATTATTATTTTGTAAATATGGTCCACCACTACCATCTTTTTCAAAAACTGTCATTAATGAACCTCTACTTGTTGCTCTACCTAATTTTAATTTTAAATCATTTAATTCTAATAAATTTTCATTAAATTTTTGAATTTTTGGTAAATTTAATAATTTTTCATTATATTTTGAATTATCTAAAATTTTAATAATTTCTAAACTAAAAATTTTTAATTTTGAAATTTGATCTTTATTAAAATTATTAATTTGTTTAGGAAATTGATCAAAAATTGATAAAATTCCAATAATTTCATTTTTATCAGTTATAATTGGTACTCCACAATAAAATTTAATATATGGTATACCAGTTACAAATGGATTATTAATTGTTCTCCAATCTTTGGAAGCATCATATAACAAGAAATATTCATTCGATAAGATCGCATGTCCATCGAAAGATACTTGTCTACTAACTTCATTCATATCAAGACTTGATTCATATTTAATTATTACTTTATCTTGAGTTATAATTGATATTGAAACACCATTAACTTCAAAAGTCTTTCTAATATTCCCAATCAATTTCTTGAACGATTGTCTATCCTCCCATTGTTTTAACTTACTGTACCTTTCCACGACTCTGGTTCGATTCAATTCATTGTAACATTCAGGAGGAATTAAAAAATTGGTGGTTTCAAGGCACCCTGGTTTTGGTATATCGCTTAAATTCCATTTCCCCTTGGCGTAAGCATCCAAGAAATGAGCTTTAGTTAATTCGATTGGAGTAACGGTGCATTCACTTAAGGGGGCGATGAACGTGACTGGGGAGCCTTGTTTCCCTGGACTCTTCTTTTTATGTCTACTTAACATTCACTAATTTATTTTTTTTTTTTTTTTTTGAATTATTTTTTTTTTTTTTTGCACCCTCTGTGGTTTTTGCAACCAAGAGATTTGAGTGCACAAATAATGAATTCCCCACACCCCCGTACACCAAGAGAGAAATAGGATAAGGATAAAAAATTATTTTATGTATTTATAATTTATACTATTTAGAATCCTCCATAGCAACATCTTTATCGTCGCTTTCATCATTTTCATCTATTTTTTCCAAAGCACCCGATTCATCATCTTTATTATTATTATTACCTTCAGATTTTTCCCTTTCCTTCAATTCTCTATCTTGTCTTGCCTTTTCTTCTTCTAATGATAATCTTAACGCTAATGCTAAATCTGGGTCCATGTTAGGATCAATTAAGTCACCACCATTACCTCCAAAATCACCGAAATCTCCCATTCCCATAGCATTATTACCGAATCCATTTACTCCATCCATATCATAACCTTCTTCTAATAAAATTGGACTATTTGCTATGACTTCATATAATAATCTTGGACCTGGGGAAACAGGTAATAAATGAGAATTATCATGGTTATTTATAATTGATTGGAATTTCTCTAATTTACTAGCATTAACAATTTCTTCACCGAAATTTATGATATCGATAGCGATATTATTCTTCTTCATCTTTTTAGCTAATTTTTCTAAATCTTTTTCATTTTCATTAATTGGTGATCCAACAAATATTATAATTCTTTGTTGTTGTAATTTATTTTGACGATGTTTTAAAGCTAACGCAGCAACTTGGATCCCACTTGAGAAATGATTGGTTCCATCAATCTTGACTTCTTTCGCTCCGCTCAAGATCTTCCCGAAGTTATTAGTTAATGTACTCAACACTTGAGGTCCGTTACCACCATAAGACAACAATCCAACAGTGTTTTCAGGGTTGGAATTGACTTTATTTTGGAAAATGTATTCCATTGCGGTTTTTTGGGAATCGTACCTTGATGGTGCAAAATCCTCGTTTCTCATGTACTCGGAGTTGTCGATGACAATCATTGTCGCTTCTAATCCCATCCTTGAAGGTAAATTTCTCTTAAGTATATATCAGGTTTAATTAAGTATGTGGAACTTAGTTTGAATCGCCACTGGTGAGAAAAAGATCGCGAACAAAAAATGTGAGGGAGAACAAATCTGAGCGAGGGAAAAAAAAAGGTAATGGTGGAGAGCAGTAGGCCAAAATACACTAAATCACAGAAGGAGTTGTTGGTGCGGTACTTGACGGCGAAACGAGATGAGACTATAGATGAATTGACGAACGAGTCGAATAAGGTGTGTAATCAGATCGAGAATATTATTAATAGGAGGATTAATCGGGTTAGTGTGACTTTATGGAATGTTAAAATTAGTGATATTTTGGATGTGGAAAGGAGTAAGAATCCAACTGTTAAAAGTTTATTGAATGATGTTAAACAACTTCATGAACGGAGGTTGAAACAGAAGAATACTGGGAAGAGTTCAGGTAAGAGTTTGAGATAGAGAGTAAAAGAGTAAAAGAGTAAAGAGTCAATAGGGTAAATAGGTAGGGTAAAATAAAAAGTATAAATATATTATTATCTAAGCGTCTTCAGGGATACCTTCATGGAAGTACTTACCTTCTAAAGTAGGTTTAATCACCCCAGTTCTGATAACGAAATCACCGAAATGTTCATTATCTAATCTTTCCAAACTCCATTTTTTAAACAATGGTTTTAAAATATCTAAAATTTCATCTTCCTTGATTGAGTACCTGTAAATCTTGTTCAATCTTTCACCATGGTGACCACCACCCAACATCAAGTTATATGCCCCATAAGCTTTACCGACCAACGCGATCTCTGCAACCCAAGGTCTAGCACAACCATTAGCACACCCAGTCATTCTCATCACGACGGAATCATGTCTTAACCCGTATTCTTCCAATGCGGTCTCTAATTTATTGATTAATTGAGGTAAGTATCTTTCACTTTCAGCGAATGCTAAACCACAAGTAGGGAAAGCGACACATGCAGCGGAGGATAATCTTAAACCGGAGAAATTGGTGTTGTCCAATTTATATTGACGTAATAATTCCTTGACGTGGTCCAAATCTTGGTCTTCGATGTTGGAGATGACAATGTGTTGGTTACCGGTTAATCTGAACTCTCCGGACTTGCCAACTAAGTACTTGGCGATTTCGGATAACCCAGTCTTGTGAGGTAAGTCACTAGTATCTTCGATTCTACCATTTTCAATAAAAGCAGTGAAATGGTTGAAATTGAATTCGTCCTTGCACCAACCGAAGTAATCGACGTTGGAAAGAATTTCAAAGGGTCTTGGTTCTTCTAATTTGTAGCCTAATAATTCTTCAACTTTCCCTTTGAAAACATCAACACCTAAATCATCCATAGTGTATTTTAATCTTGCATGTTTTCTATTAGTTCTGTCACCGAAATCTCTTTGAACTAACATGATCTTTTCACAAACAATGTGAACTTGAGATTTATCAATGTACCCCAACATCGACCCTAATCTAGGGTATGTTTTCTTGTTATTATGAGTAGACCCCATACCACCACCAGCTAAAACATTGAACCCTAAAACTTCGTTGTTTTCAACTATAGCAATCAAACCAACATCATGTGCATAAACATCAACATCATTGTATGGTGGGACAGTCATGACAATCTTGAATTTACGTGGTAAGTAAGTTGGTCCATATAATGGTTCGTAATCAACTAATGCACCTCCACTAACTAAAGTCTTCTTCTTCTTTGGACCATACCCATTTCTACTACCGAAGGCTTCAACGTACCCTGGTTTATCACTTTCATCTTGACCTTCTAACCAGATTTCATGATAGGCAGTTGTTTCAGGTAATAAATGTTCTGAGATTAAAGTACCAATTTCAGCACATTGTTTATGAACAGTAGCGTTATGTGGTAAAGCACTGATCATAACATTTCTATTAACATCACCACAAGCGGCTAAAGTATCTAATAAAACTGCGTTCATCCCTCTGATGGCAGGTTTTAATTTTTCTTTAACGATACCGTGTAATTGGTAAGTGGCTCTGGTGGTTAATTTAATAGTTCCATTACCCTTTTCATCAGCCAATTCATTCATCTTCAAGTACTGTTCTGGAGTTGATTTACCACCTGGTAATCTTAATCTGACCATGAAAGCGTAAGCTGGTTCTAAACCGGCCGCCTTTCTTTCTTCTCTGATATCTCTATCGTCTTGCATGTAAATACCGTGAAATTTGGTTAATTGTTGGTCAACGGCGGATATAGCACCAGTGGAAGAATCGACTAATGCTTCAGCGATGGTACCTCTTAAGAAATCAGATCCGATTTTCATATCTTCATTAGTTAATGGTTTTGGTTCTTCAACTCCTTCAACATTATCAACTCCTAAACCTTTCCAAACTTTTGGTAACCATTCGTTTAATCCGGTGTTGAAACCATCAGCTCCTTGATCATCACCTAATCCTAAATCAGCTAATTCTACACCACCATATAATTTGAATTTGGAGTATAAGTCTTTACTTGGTTTATTATAGTAATGAGCATCTTCATGTCTTGGCCAATATTGTGAATCACCCATACCGAAAATGGAGAATTTAACAGATGATAAATCAAGATCATTGGCATCTTTGAATGATTCCCAGAAGTTTCTACCATTCAATGGAATTTCACCTTGACCAGTGGTGGAAACAACGATAATTAAATTAGTTTCATTTGGTAAATCTTCGATTGAAATATCGTCTAATTCAATAATTACTGATTTTAAACCTCTACCTAAAGCTTGACGATTGATCTTTTTAGCTACGTTTTGAGCATTACCACCATCAGTGGCGAAGGCAATGGTTAATGGTGGTCCAGATAATCCTGATAATAATTTGGAGTAAGCATCATTTGATAAATTTAATTGTTTCAAGTTTTTCTCGAAATTACCTCCACTATTAGTTAAATTTCTTGATAATGTTGGATTTTTCAAAGTTAATAAACTTAATCTATTCTCTCTATCTAAGAATTCTTTTAATTGATTTTTAATATTATTTGAATCTAATTTAAATCTCAATTTATCATCTTCAAGTAATGGATTAAATCTATATAATGGCCAATACCCAATATCAACGGCTTTCTTAGTTTCTTTTAAAACACTTAAAGTATTATCAAATTCAGAATTGGTTGGTAAATAAGCTAATATAATCGATGGACCATTGAATTTTTCAGCTTCTAAAAATGCTTGTAAAACTTGAGTGTATGATGAGTAAATTGCAACTGATGCAACGTAACAATTACCATAATTCATAGCGTATAAACCAACATCTTTTTTACGGTACCCATTTATGGTTTTTTCTTTCAAGACTTTTTCATTGTATGGTTCATTATCAATGATTAACATATTAATGTTTTTACCACTTGAAATCAAATTATGAACACCTGATGAACCTAAATCATAAGACCAAGCATCGGAACCAATTATCCAGTTTGATTTTAATTTTTGTGATAATGTATCTTTGGAATTTAAAATTTCTTTACTAATTTCTGAAGAATCAGATTCTAATAATGTGATTAAATTAGTTAAATCAGTTTCAGTTATTTTGGAATTTAACCAATTAGATAAATAAGTTAATAAATCATTTGAATTATTGGAAAATTTATTTGATTGAATTGAACTATAAATTAATGTATTTAAATTACTAATTTTTTCATTAATTTTTAAAAATTTACCAAATCCAAATTCAGGATTTGAACCACTACCACTAGTTTGTAATTTACTTGAATTGAATTCATTTAAAATATTTAAATTTGAATTAACTTGATTTAAAATTTCTAAATATGGTTTTTCCAATTCAATTTCTTTATTAATACTTTCATTTAAACTATTTAATCTTTCTTGTTCAGTTTTAGTTGATAATTCAATATCAGTTTTACCAAAAATTAAATTTTGAATAGGATTTTCAGATCTAATATTATTAACTAAATTTACAACACTTTGATTTAAATTCTTACTATATCCAAAATATGATGAAATAATTTTATTGAAAACTTTCATTGATTGACAAGAACTATATTCTTCAAAAAAATCTAAAATTAATGGTGAAAAACTTGTGATTTTTGGATTAGTTGATTGTTGAACAAATGTTAAAGTTTCAATGGTTGAAGGTAATAAAGCTAATAAATATGGTAATTTAAATGGTTTATATAAGTTAATTGAAATTAATAAAACATTTTGAGTAGTAAATGATTCAACTAAATCATCATTAATTAAACCAAAATAAATAACTAAATCTTTTGGTTTATTAATTTTTTTTAAATTTAAAACATTAAATGGTAAAATATTAAATTTATATAAAATTTCTTCGATTTCTAAAGTTTTTAATTCTTCATCTTTTAAAAAAATATCATTAACTTTATATGATGGTTTAGATTTAATATTGAATGGTATAATAAAATGATAAATTGATGAATTTAATTTTTTAGCTAAATTATATGAAATTTTAGTATTTAAAATTAAATCTTTAGAATTTTGTGAAATTAAAATTGGTTTTGATAAATCTCTTAATGATGAAATTATTTGAAAATCAAAATTATTTAATTCAATATGATTAACTAATGGATTTGAATTAAAATTTTCTAATGATAATAATGGTAAATTATTAAATATAGTTTTACCATTTGTGAAAACAGTAGTGATTTCTTCACTTAAACTTTCTTTACCTTCTTCAACTTTTTCTTCAACTTTTTCTTCAATTTTACTTGATTTATCAGATAAATAATCATTAATTAATAAATATGCATCATTTTCATTAATTTCAATAATTTCCTTTAATTCAGTTGAAATTTTAGATTTATTCAGTTTTGTGAAAAACACATCACCTTTAACTTGTTCAACTATAGTTGAAACAATTTCTAATGACATATTTGAACTAACTATTTAATAAATGAAATTTGAAATAAATATAAAAAGATTTTGAAAAGATTTGGGAAATGATTTAAAATTTTATCTTTATTTTAATTATAAGGCTTCACGTGATATTTTGCAATGAGTGCGAAATTACAAAAATTTAAGTAATAATGAATAAATTGTTCGTCATTGGTTTAAAAATCATCACATATCAATTCCCATATTTCCAAAGATTTCTAATTGTGTATCATGTGGTGGATTTGATTTAGCGTATGTCCTTAGATGGATGGGTATGTGTATATGGTGCCATTTGTTTTTTCTTTCTTTCCTTCTTTCTTTTTTGGTTGGTTTTTGGTTTTAGAAAAGTCTCGGTGTGTCTTTTAGCCAGTTTTAGTACCCCAGATTTGCACCCAAATCTCATTAAATTTAATTTTTAAATTTTATAGTATCGTTAAAATTTTATATGTTTACCTCTTTGGGAAGTTGTATATTTGTAATTTCTACATCCTTACGATGAAAATGATACCAAAATTACACAAAAACTATCCAGTTTTGATTAACCCCCATTTATTCCATTAATTTCTAGGAAAAAGTCAATAATTTTCTCTAATTTTTGATCTTCAAACAGTCTACTCAAAAAGCATGCAACTATATCTATATAAAAGAATCTAATATATTTAAACATCTACTAATTTATGAACTTCTTTACTGGTTAATAAACCAATATGAAAAGGTTATATTTAAGGGTATATAAAAATATGATCAAAATGTCGCGTATGTCGCGCTACACTTGTGTGTAAACGCTATTTTTTGTCAAAATTTCATAATCCTCCTGGTAGCTTAGCTGGTTTAAAGCGCGAGACTGTAATTTAAGACCTCAGATAATCTTGAGATCGGGCGTTCGACTCGCCCCCGGGAGATTTTTTTTTCTATTTTTAATAAATTGAAAAATCTATTAGATATCTATTTTGTTTTTGGCCCTTCCTTTGTGTGGTGTTTTTTTTGTTGGTAATTGAAATAATTACCCTTGCTTTTAGGAACCTAATTAGACGAATAGTAAGGTTAACAACTGAGGCGTTTGGATTGAATTTGACAGTTCTTTACGATTAAATCGGAGTTGTTATTCATTGCGCGGCACCAAAGTTGTTCCGTTCTATAGGTCTTGTGATGAAGTTATTGAAGAGTCTAAGTTAATATATGATTGATGATCTTATAGAAGACGTTGTAGAGATGTTCTTATTGTGTAAACTTTTCTTGTCTTTTTTGATTTTCTAATTCTTTAATTCTTTAATTCTTTAATTCGTAATTGATTTATTTTTGATCCATCTGTTTCAGTGGTTACTAAAATGGGCTTTTAATCAAACAAAGTCTCAGATAACGGAAAATTGTCTGTAAGAAAAAAAAAATTGATCACTTATTCTTTATTTAATAAGACTCTTGTGGCTTTAGTTGTTTCAAGTTTCTTTCAATAAAGTATAGGATCAAGTCACACAGAACTTAAAGGAGTCAAGTTATTGAATATCATATAATTTTCAATTTATCACCAGATTTATATAAACATTGTTATTACTAGGTTATTTTTTTATAGATTTTAGGACTTAAAAGGGAATGTCATCTTCAGACTCAACTCCATTAATAGAGAGAAGACCAAGTGTTAGATTTAGTTCAATGAATACCAATCAAGAAGCTAACTTGGAACATGCAGCTAATGATGTTTATGAAGCTTTAGTTGATGATTTTGATGATAATGATTTAGATGAAGATGCATTATGGTTAAGAGAACAAAGACATTTAAATAAATCAACTCATTGGATTAAACGTCCTTCATTGATTATGATTGGTTTGACCGGTTTTATCTTTGCATTTTCCTTCAGTTCAGGTGAACCAACTAGGAAAATTATACTTTTTAAATTAGGGTGTAATTCAATTATTAAAGATGGTATTAATAAATATTGTGATCCATCAGAAACTGAAATTTTAATTTCAAATTTACAATTATTTACAACTTTTTCAACAAGTCTTATAGCTATTTTAGTTATGACCAAAATTGGTGAATTAAGTGATATTTATGGTAGGAAACCTTTTATATTCTTGGTATTTATAGCCTTTTTAATTGCTAGAATTTTTAAATATTATTTAATGTCTCATTATAATTATTTGAAATTTGGTTTGATTATTTTCCTGGATGTTATAAGTAGTTGTACTGGTGGGTTAATGACTTTTATGTCATTATTAAACTGTTATGTTAGTGATATTGCTGAAGTTCATCAAAGAAGTTATTATATGGGTGTTGCAATGGCTTTCTTTTTTGTTGGTATTAGTATTGGTCCAATTGCTGGGAATCTTATATTAAGTACATCAAAAAAGATTAAATTAAAACCTGAAAATATTGATATTAAAGGATTTTTAAATATTGATAATAGTGAAATTCAAAATTTTGAATTTAATCCTTTAAAATTTGAAATATTTTGTTTAGCTTTATTAGTTTTATTTATTGCTTTTGTTTTACCTGAATCAAGATCTGAAAAGGCAAGATCAAAATCAAGAACTTTATCAATTTCTAAATCTTCAATTAATTTAAGTGAAAGTATTAGTGATAATGGTATAATTATTGGTGAATCTGATCCAGAATTAGAATCATTGTCAAGTTCAAGATATTTTATTATAAAGACTTTGAAAAATTTTGATTTAACAAAAATTTTTGGATTTTTAAAACCTGTTAAATTATTATATATCCCATTAGAATATAAACCACAACATTATTCAATTGAAAAATTTCAACGTGAACGTATTGCTTTAATTTTTATGACTGTAATTGACTGTTTTTTATCTAGTTGTGCAGTTGCAGTTGGTGAAATTTTTGTTCTTTATGGAATTTTAAAATTTAGTTGGGATTCAACAGTTTTAGGTAATTATATTGCTATTGGTTGTTCAAGTAGAGCATTTGTTTTAGTTGGGGTTGCACCACTTTTAAATCATCATTTATATCATAATTTTTTCAAATTTAAATTAATGAAACGTCAATTTGATATGATTGATTTTACAAATTGTTTTATTGGTCTTACAGCTGAAGTTATTGCAACTTTTGGTTTCGCTATTTCAAAATCAACTAGTGTATTCTTTATGTTTTTAGTTGTTTCAAGTTTTGCAAGTTTAGTTAGTCCAAGTTTAAATCTGGCTATTGTTAAATATTATCCTGATTCAAAAACTGGTGAATTATTTGGTTCAATTTCCTTAGTTAAGAATTTATTTAATTTAACTGTACCAGTTTTATTTTTAACTTTATATAAATATTCATTAAAAATTCATTTTCCTGAATTAATTTTTATAATATTAGGTACAATAATGGCTTTATTTGTTATTTTCGTATTTATTATAAAATTTTTACTTAATTTACATAGTGAGTCATCACCAGATGTTTTAACTAGAAATAGTTCTTTTAGCAGTATAAGACCAAATTTAGTTGGTGGTATTGGTCCATCCGGGTTAAAAGTTAATCCACTTGAAAGAAATAATTCAGTTATATCTTCAGATGATTTATCAGGTATAAGAGACTTGCACAGAAAGAATAGTAATATTTCACAGTATAGATCATTCCCAAATCCAATCATTGAGTGATTGGGACAAGAACACAACCACAAAATCCTTCAGTTCTTTAGTCTGTGGGGTATATCAAGTTTTAGTCCATGATTTATTTATTTATTTATTCCTTTTTTATTATTTTTGCTTTTCATGTGGCTGATTCTTGATCTTTCCTAAATGGAAATATGAGTTTTTGAAACTTCATTAACATTTAACGTATCTTACATCATAGAGTTGTCGATACATGGAGAATGCCGTATATATACCCAATAATTTTATTAGTAAACCAACTCTTTGTAAGACCTTAGTTCATCTCTACATAAATTATCATGATAAAAAAATCGAGAGTTTATATTTTTTTTTTACTGCCTCAAATTATTTGAAATCGCGATACAAACCCTGTATGATTGGCATTGATAGTGTGATCATCAGGTTAATTGTTTTCTTCTTAACGCTTTTCATAATCTTCTTGTGTGCATATTACCTGTGTGGAGTGTTATTGGAAATATATACAGTTAAAAATCCAGAACCAGAGGATCAAGAACCAGAGAAGTTTGAAAAACTTTTGACACCTGAATTACAAGTACCTATAAAAGATCATCTTTCTCCATTGAAAGAATTTTATCAAAGTTTGAATAATAGTTCACAGTACTTAAGGCGAGATAGTTTGGGAATCGATTGAAGTGATAGAGTGAGACTGGTAGTTCAAGAATGGTCTATCATGTTTATTTCCCGCAGGATTTGATAAATAAGATCAATGATGACAGTGATTTACTTGGATTTAAAGTAGGTGATGTATTTATTGGAGTTGGATTTATACCCAGTGTAGAAATTAAAGGTGAATCTTATCATCAAGAAAGAGTTTTATCGGAGATACGATGTCATCCAAAATTGACAGATATTGAACTTTTAAGTGGTCCTAAAGGGTATTTTCATATAAAGAAGGACTTTAATGGTGAATTACCTTTTATTTATACTGGTATAGATACTGATAAGTTTACAGTTATAGTTTTCAGTCCACCAAATTACAAGAATTTAGAATATTTTAGTATAAATCCTATTTTACTTCAGTCAATGGGTGAACATAATGAATCTGATAATTTTTTAAAAGAATTTTTCATTGAAACTTCTGATTTCCAATCAAGTATTTCTAATGAATTTATACTAGATAAGATTAATAATGTTTTGAAATCAAGGGTTTTGATCCATGAAGTATTGATACATTTTAAAATAATTAAACCTAGAATAATTTTTAGTACAAGGTTATTTGATAATCAGTTTTCAAACATTATAAAGAAAATTTTATTTTTCACATTCAATAATTTAATAATTTTAATTCAATATTTAGATATTTTAGTTATTGAAATGATTAATTTCTCAATTTTAGGTTATTCATTAGTTTCAATTAGTGGCCTTTTCAAACAACTTGACTTAAGATTAAAACAAATAATATTTTTCCCAATTCAATTCTTATGTTATTATGATAAAAGTATATTATATAAAGATAATTCAGTACTTTTAAAAGAACTTGAATTACCTAGTTTTAATTCAAATTTGAATATTAATAATTCTAATTATATAAATTTATATAATTCAATTTGGTTAATTATAAATGATATTTTAATTGGTATAACAATTTCAAAATTAATTAATTATTATAAATTTGAAATACTATTTTATTTAAATTCTTGGTTTAATTATTTATTAATTGATCAAATGAAAGCATTAATTATTTGGATTTCATATAATCATCCAGCAGGTTTTAAATTAAATAATGAATTAGGTAAATTTTTTGGTGATTTATTTTTATGGAGTTTATTATCTTGGGAATCAATAATTTTTAAAATAATTAATTTAAATTTACCAATTTTTAAAATTATTGAAATTATAAGTTGTTTAGGTTTTACATTTTTAATTTCAATTTTAATTGATTTTAATAATTTCTTAACAATTCATATTCAATGGTTTAATCAAATTTCTTCTAAAATTTATAGGAAACAAATTAAAATAATTACTTCATTATTACATTTATTTAGAGGTAAAAAATATAATATTTTAAGGAATAGAATTGATTCAATAAATAATTATTCAAATCCAAATGAATTTGAAATTGATCATTTATTAATTGGTATAATTATTTTCATGATTTTAATACTTTTATTACCTACAATTTTTGCAATTTATTTATTATTTTTCACTACAAGATTTCTTGTATTATTAATTCAAAATTTTCTTGAAAATGTTTTAATTATCTTAAATTTTTCACCAATTTTTGTTATTTTATTAAAACTTAAAAATTCAAATAGATTACAAGGTGGTATAACTTTTAATAGAATTGATAATAATTTTAAAAAAAGTAATTATAATAATAAATTAAATTATTTAAAATTATCAAATAGATCATTAACATATAATGAAATTTTTAAAAATTTTACTTCATTATTTAAAAAACTTAAAAATTTTAGAATTTATTTATTTAATCTGTTATTAATTGGTGAATTAATTAGTTTAAATCATAATAATAGTTTAAAATTTGATTATTTAATGTTACCTCAAAATTTTAAAAAAAGTATAGATATTTGGAAATATTTTACAAATTTACAGCCTAAAAGAGAATAATATTTTGAATTTATTTTTATTTTATATATTAAATACATAATTAAATAGTAAAAATTATTTTAGTATTTAGTATTCAGTTGTTAACTTTGTGCGGCTCAAAAAAGCAAAAACAGCAAAACCTCTTAAAAAAAGTTCTTCAAAAACTGAACAGAATTTCCTTCAAAACTTATGGAAATTCACTTTAATGGTACTAGTATAAACTTCTCCCGATAACTTACAACATTTAATGCATATATTCTTTGGAAGACAGTATTCAGTGAAATAAACAGCTTGAACACTATAAAAATCTTTAGTTCGATATACCACATATTTATATTGAACAATTTTTGTACCTCTAGAGTATCTGAATCTATCAAATGAGATGTAAACTGTACCTAAATCATCTGCCAACATAGACACTAAATATGGGTTACCAAAATTGGATATCACATCAAGTCTAAGGCGGCACGGATAGTAAACTTTATGAGAAGGGGGAAAATAGGATGTACAAAATTGAGTGCAACATATCTTTTGAATTCTTCATGCAGTTGTCTCTGTTGCACCCCAATAGCCACTAAATGAAACAATTCCCAGACCTTCGTCACAAGGAATGTTGCAAGTGTTTATAACCCAAGCCAAGAGCGTATCCTCTGATGGGAAAATGTCATCAAACAAATTCACATTAACATCTTTCAGCTTAATTCTTAGTTCTTCTAAATAATTTTTAAATAGTTGAATCTTGTTGCTATCCGGCTCTATCATTGAGTATATTGTGTTACCCTTCATGTGTTTTAATCTTTGGGCTAATTTTATGTAATATTCATTTGAATGTATCTCATAATCCTCATTATCAGTCTCAGTAATCTAAACTTTTTATCTCACTTTCTAAATCATATACGTCTTGTGTTGTATATCCAGTATCTGTATCACTTGATATTATTATAAAAGAATTGTGGTTTTGAATTTTTTATTTTTCCTTGATCTTGTTGAATATTTATATTTAACAAGGATGCATAATAGTACCTTGTATTAGAAATACAAATACCTGAATTTACACTAAAAATGCTCAAAACAGGTAATAATGGAAATATTAACTAAATATATTTTTGCCATTAATTGTCCTACAAGAGATCTGGTAGTGCCTAGTAAAGAAATGGTACACATATTGATATTCATAGGAATAAAAATCAATGGAGCGTATATTTAACGACATGGTCCTACTGTGTGTAACTGTATTGAATTTTCCAGTTTATGTTTTAGAGCTTTTGAAGTCGAAATACTCCTGATCGAAAGTCAGTGCAGGATTTGATTCAATTTTCTCGTCAACATCTAGTTTTTCTACATCACTTACTAAATCATCTACTTCTGTTGTGGTAACTCTCTGTATTTCTTGGTCACAGTATCTTCACTACTCATTTTATTGTCGCGCTTTAACTACAAAGTATGAGATGAGATATGTCCTATGATTAGAGAGTAATAGTAGTTTAGTCAGAATATTATTATACCGTCAAGAAGATATTTAACTCAAAACGTTTTAACTTCCAACGTCAAGCTTTGATTTAATCAATTTTTAAAACTGTTTTCAAACTTGAAAATTAATTTTAGTTTCTTTTTTGTATATTTTTGTTTTTCGTTTATTATGTGAAGGAAGTAAAATATTTTACAAAATACTATTATCAAGAAGTTTAAAACAAAAAAAAAAAGATGACTCAAAAATAACAATAACATATATATGTATATATAAAACATACACCCAATCACTCAAACCATATTTATGCGGCTCAAGATAGAAAATAAATCATTCAAAGAATTCAAAAAGCATGGGAAGTAACTTTAAAATGACGAGAGTAAGTCTCACCATTTAATCTACAACAACTAATTGAAACTTTATTTGGAGGTGACCTCTCACTTACATAAAGGGCTTGGATTCCACAACATCCCTTCTCTATTGATTCATCAATCTCATACATAAGAATAGAACCAGGGTGGGACCTATCTAATTCACCGAAAGCAACATAAAATTCACCTAATTCATCATTAGTTGATTCCATTGATAAAATATGGGGGGTACCGCCTAAATTAAGGATTTCAACTTTTGATAAAACACCGTATTCATTTGAATAACTTTTACAGAAATATTGGGACCATAAATTTTGAATTCTTTTAGCAATATGTGCATTTGGACCCCAATAACCATTTATTGTAATTACACCTGAAGTTTCATCGAAATCAAATTTCGAAGTTCTTAACATCCATGATAAAAGAGCTGGGTCGGAAGGTTTTGTCCAATCAAGTTTAACATCGAATTTCCCACATTTATCCAGATCTTTTAAATTTTTCATTTCAATCATGAATTTTTCAAATGTTTCTTTACAATTTCTTGGATCAACTATAAATAAAGCAATTGAATCATCCAGTTTCGTTTCTAATCTTTTAGCTAACTCAACGTAACGTTTCTTAACTTGGATTTTGGTTTTGTCTGTATCTGCTGTACTAGCAGTATCTGTACCACTCATTCTTTTCCTCCGCTGTATATTCTTTTTTATTAGATATTTCAGGCCATATTTATAATAGGATATGCACTATATATTACATGATTTTACTCCATCTTACATTACCTAGAAAGTTTTTGAGACTTTGTTGCATTTAAGTATTTTGATTAATCGTAATGATGCCATTTTTTAATGAAGAATTTAGAATGTTACTCTGTATTAATTTATAGGTCATCTGAGAAGAATCATTAGTAGCGAAAATGATTAATTTGGTTTTGTTGCCGTTAGATATATTGTGAATTTAATCTGGAATCTTACAATTCAGAAAAACTATATCACATTGGATCAAGACACATGATATTGCAGTTTCCCACCTCTCGTTGAGAAGTAAATGTGAACTTTATTCAATTTTCTAAATTCACCAACCTTATCATACTCTCCAATGTGCTTACATGGCATTATTCAATATTCCAACTATTTCATGATATCTCAAAATACTTGATATTTACACTTTTAATGATCATCAATACAAGTTCGCATTTTCTCAATCGAACCATCATGATATTAAAGAGGTTCAAATCGAATTTTTTAACCAAAACCTTCCAATATTGGACTAAGGGACCTTTAAAAGGTACATCAAATTTAAAACCGGCTGAAAGTGGAAGTAAAAGCATAAATAAATTTGAAAATGTTGATAAATCACGTAAATTATTTGATCATAAATTAGAGAATTTTAAACCATCAATTATTAATGCTGCCACTTTTGGGACTGTTGAAGAACAATTTAAAACTAGGGATGGTGTAATAGGTAGTGTTCACGGACTTAAAAATTATGGCGTGAGTGGTGGAATTCATGGAGATGATGGCAAAGAATTTAATAAAGAGTTGAGAGATTTAGTTGATATCCTTAATTTGTCCAATACAAGTAATTTGAATCTTTATGATAAGATAAATGAATTAAGTAATCAAGAATATTCTAAAAAGATTAAAACATTAAATGATGATCAATTAATTGAATTGATTAAGTATTTCGTTATTGATAAAGAACATAATTTTAATAAAATTGCTAAAATTATTATGTTGCCAAATTTTAAAGTATCCTTAGTACCAAAAAATTTAAACAAAGATTTAAATGAACTCGATTCAATCAAATTTTCAATTTTAATGTTACGTAAGTATAATGCAACTGGACAAAATATTAAATTAATAAAATCAATTAGGAATGACTCAAATTCTATTTTTAAAGCTATAAAGGACCAAAAATTAACATCAAAATATTATGAAAGATTATTTTATCATTTTTACTTTAGATATAATAATGATTATGAAGAAAGAATAAAAGAATTAAGTAGTTTGAAACATAGTTTTATAATTTGGGAATCTTTACATAATATCGAAACACTGAGATATGTAAGTGAATTGATTATTTTAAATAATCATGAAGAATTAGAAAATCAATCACATAGATTATTTTTTGAAATATTTAGTAATAATTCAATTCACAATATAATGAATTATGAAAAATTTAATAAAATTAAAAATTCTATTATACTTAAAGATTTTTATAGCAATTCAGGTCCAAAAGATTTAAAAGAAATTAGAAATTTAATATTACAAGGTGTTAATGACGAAGATTCTAAATTTATAAAAAACATATTAGGTGAAAAGGAAATAAATGAGGTAGAATACGATTATGATTATGAATACTTATTCAGTAGAATAAAATGATGAAGTATTTAGATGTGACAGTTTGTAAATGAATTAACGAATAATGATATATTTCTACTCTCTTCTCTTTAATGATTACACTTCTAAACTTCTCACCTGTTAAGAAAGACAGTTGAATACTAGTAGTTCATTACTTACAATAGTAACTTCTATTCTTCAACAACAAGTGGGTAAGTAATTTTACATAACTTGGTTACTACTTCATCATTATAATGGAATAGTATAGATAAGAGATAAACCTATTTTTTAATATACATTAAACCAACCAATCTAATCTAGAATAAAATCTAAATAAAATACCTTAATTAAAGAAATTAAATAAGGACCAAAAATATATATAATAAATTTTGAAAATATATCAAAAAATTAAAAAGAAATTATAAACAAATAACAAACTAACATATAACAAATGAACAAATACGATTTTAATTAATTAAAATAAAAAAACACCCATACAAAAGGGTTAATGTTTCTTAATTAATTATTCTAATAGAAAACAAATTCAGCAGTACCACTGGTTAAAGTAACAGTACAACCATCGGTACCACTACCATTGTATTCACCATCTTCGTATTTACAACTACCAACAACGGTAGAACCACTAGTACCAATGATTTTAATACTATAGTTTGGAGTAGCTTCGTTATTTGGATTTGGAATTAATGATAAGTAAGTCTTACCGTCGGTGGTACCAGCACCTAAAACGACAGGAGCCCAGTTACCAACACCTGAACCAGAAGTACCCCAGATACAACCATCTTCAACTGAAACACCAGCATTGTTGACGTAATATTGAGTTGAAGTTTTACCACCTTCCCAAGTATAGTAAGTATCAGAATTAACAACTGAAACTAAAGCGGTTGAACCAGCTTCTAATAAGGTTGGGATATTCATGTTTTCGGAACCTGGGTAATCAGTTCTACAAATAGCAACTGATTTACTAATTTTTGAAACAAAAGTAGCTTTTTGAGCTCCCCATTCACATAAGTAATTTGAATCAGAATTAGATTTGTATAATTTACCATTTTTACATAATAAACCACCAACTGACATACCGTTTGATGGTTGAGATGAAGGCCATTGAGTTTTTGACATACCAGGTTGACAAGCGTAAGAACAATAGTAACCACTTGTACAATCAGATGAAGTATTACCATCTTCATCCATAATAGTAGTCCAACCACCGTTTAAACTAGAAATCCAATCAACAGCAATAACACCTTGACCGGTTGGAACTGAACTACAATCATAAACACCATCTTCGAATTCAACAGTTGGATCTGAGAAAGCAGATAAATCACCTGAAATACCTGAACTTGAAGTTGAAGTTGAGGTAGCTGAGGTTGAGGTTGAAGTTGAAGTAGTTGAAGTTGATGATGATTTACTAGTTGAGGTAACTAAAGTAGTAGCGGTACTTGAACTTGATGAACTGGTTGATGAAGTTGAAGTTGAAGTTGAAGTTGATGAAGTTGAAGTTGAAGTTGAACTAGTTGAAGTAGTAGTTGGAGTTGAAGAAGTAGTAGTTGGAGTAGCAGTTGAAGTGGTTGAAGTTGAAGCATCTGGACCAGCAATAGTGTTACCGTTAATATCAACATAGACAATAGTAGTAACAACCGCTCTCTTATTTAAATGAACATGTTGATGTTGATGATGATTATCAGCTGGAGCGGATAAAGCTTTTGAAATCAATGATAATAAGATTAAATTTTTAAAATTCATAATGAGTGTATTGGGAACTTGTAACTTAAAAAAACTAATTAGAATATATATGTATATCTATAAGTTGATGTGTAATATAATACTATTTATAGAAGGAAAATCAATGAAAATGAATGTAATGAATTTTTCCAAGTATTAATAATAATAAAATTAAAATGAATGTAAATTTACTTTAAAAGGAATGTAAGTAACTTGTGTGAAAAGTTGTTTGGGTATAAAGTTGATTTAAGTTAATAAGAAAATTTTTTCCTTCTTCCAAAAATCTCAAGATATGAATCTCATTTCTCTGTAAGTTCCCGTTTGAAGCCACTAATTCTCATTGACACTGCGCCTGAGGAAAAAAATATTAATTTAGCCATGGCCGACATTTCCCTTCACAAAAGTTCCCCCTACACTAAAATTCCCTTAGTTCCCTTACAACACTTGACATTTCCTTACGTAAGATTCCATGCCAGTTTCCTAATCGGTGCAAATTGAGCGCGACATCCCACGCGACATCGGGTTCATCTGGTTTGTCGTGCGGAGTACCGATTTCATTTGACAGGAAAACGATCTTTGTAACCCTTTGCAAAACTTTACTTATCCTAATATAAATCTATAGTAACAATTAGAGAGTGATTTATTAGAGTTTTAAAAGAGTATTGATTTTATAGTGAATGGTTATATTGGAAATAAATATCCAGGAAATACTAATAAAGACCCACTATATCAATTGAATTTATGTTCTAATAACCCCTGTTAGAGAATGTTTGATGAAAAATTTTTGACATTACCAATTTGAGTTAATTAACTAATAAAATAAAAAAGGGGGTCTTAAAAATCTGGAACATCACGTGTATCTACCCATATTTTTGAGCCTATTAAGATCTTATAAAAGATCTTCATTCCCCCTCCCCTCTACCCTATACACTCTCTACCCTATACACTCTCTACATATTATTTCATACTCTTAAGATCACTCGTTTAATAAGGGTGATATTATTATATTGTTATTCTGATCACATTGTCCTGATAGATTTTGAAGAAAGCTTTTGTTAAAAGGGTTAAAAGGGTTAAAAGGGTTAAAATGGAACAAAGTCTAGATTTGTGTGCGATACTCAAAAATATGGGAGACGGAGTGCGAGTACCGAATTGGACGGGGACACTCCCATTACCTCTCCCAATAGAAAAAGAAAAAAGAGCCACTAATACAAAATCTTTCTATCCCTATAATATATTTTATCCCTATAACTATTACATCCGTACACCCAAATTAAAAAACCATCTCTAAATAAATCCTAAATAAATCCTATTAAATCCCATTAAATCCCATTAAATCAGTAACTAAATAGTTGCCTCATCTTCAATACCTAAATTAAACCATGGATGATTCATTGCTTCTTCAGCTGTTAATCTATTTTCAGGATTTATTATAAATAAATTCTTTAATAAATCAATTAAAAACCACCAAAATGTAAAATTACCATAATTTATTAAATGTTTATTCTTATTAAAATTATAATTTAAAGTAAAATCATAATTAATTTTTAAACCTAATCTATTCAGTAAAAAAAAATCAATTCTATTTAATTCTTCAACATTTTTAATAAAATTATCTGGTGTTTCTTCATTTGGGAAATTTAAATTATAATTAAAATCATTAAAATAATTTAATCCACATTCATTTTTTAAATTTTTCAGCTTTTTAATTAAATTTACATCAATTTTATAACCTACAAATTTTTCAATCATTGCTAAATGTTCAAAATTATCATGAGTTTTAAATAATGGTTCTCCAATAATTAATTCAATTAATATACATCCAATTGACCACATATCACATGGGAACGACCATCCAATACCTAATACAATTTCTGGTGCTCTATAATGACGTGTTGATACTATTGATGAATGATATTCATCATTAAATATTGCTGATCCAAAATCAATTATTTGAATCAGTGGATTTTTTAAAATATTTGAAAATTTTGGTGGTTTCTTAAAATTTTTATTATTATTATTTGAATTATTTGATGAATTTGATGAATTTGATGAATTTGAATTACTTAAATTTATAGAATTTGATGAATTTAAATATGATGAAATTAAAGTCTTTGTAGTTAATATTTTTTTCTTAAATGAATCATCATATAATAAAATATTTTCAGGTTTTAAATCTGTATGAATTAAATTTAAATCATGTAAAAAATTCGTTGATCTAATTAATTGTTTAGCAATTGCTTGAATTTGTGAACCTGGGAATGGTATAAATTTATTATTTTCTAAAAAATCATATAATGAAATTTTTAATAAATCTGTTACAATACAAATATGACCTCTAAATTCAAAACATTCTCTTAAATGAATACAATGATTTAAATTTAATTTATCAAATTTCTTTAAAGTTGATAAAATTCTTAATTCAATCTTTGCAGCCTCTTTATATTTTGGTATATTTCTAATAATTTTAATTGCAACATTTTCATTATTAAATTTATCAAAACATTCAATCACTTTACCAAATGTACCTTGACCAAGTAATCTAATAATTTTATAACGATTAGTAAATTGATTATTTGGTTCAATAATATAATGACCATTTTTATCATCGCAAGGTGGATCATTTAAATTATATGGAATTATAGCTGCTTTAATATTACCAATTTTATTTTGACTTAAAATATAATTTTCTGAAATTTTAGAATAATTACATTTAACTTGTGGTAATTGTGGTAATGAATTTGTTCTTTGTTTATCTCTTTTAAATTCAATACTTGGAATTGAATTTAATTCATTAAAATTTGAATTAAATGATGAATTAAAACTTACAATTGATTTATGATTGTTACTATTATTGCTATTAACATTAAATAAATTAAAAGCTTCAATTGAATCTCTATCAATTTGTAAAATTGAATCACTGTTATTTCTTCTTTGTTTGATTTTAAAATCATCTAAATTTTTAGAATCAAAAATGAATTCATTAATTTCACTAATTTCATCTTTATTATCAAAATTATCATCTTCAAAATCTTCAAATACTTGATAAACTTCTTTTTTATCATAATCTTCTATTTCATAATTATAATTTTCTTTATAATCACTAAAACCTCTTGGTCTTTTCCTATTAATTACACTCATCTTTAATACCTTAAACCTTTTTACCTTTCTCTACCTTTTAATACCTACTACCCTATTAAACCTACTAAAACCTTCTTCTTCTTCTTCCTGTTACTTTACCTGAAGCACACAAATGGAATAAAGAACCTAAAATTGTATACTAAAGTTGTATACTAAAAACCGAACGGGGACTGAACGGAAATGAATTGAAATAAAATGAATTGAATTGAAAAAAATTAGTTAGATTAAAATTAAACGAATTATAATCAAAGTTAACCAATACTAATTACCAAACAATGATAAACAAAGTTCTAAAATAGTTTTCACTTATAAATCTTGTTAAAACTTCTACCCCAAAAAACTAAAAAAAAAACCCTCAGTTGGAATTGTAAGCCTACTAATTAATTACCTGATACTTTACTTTGAAAACTTATTACCAACAAGTTTATTATCACGGGTCTTAAATCACAAATATAATGAGTATATAACTGAGATCTCTTTACCTCTTGAATGGGGGGGGGGAAAAAATCCTGTTTATTCTAATAAACAAAAGTTTCCTTTAAAAAAACTCCTTTAAATTATATATATGTAAGGGAAAAATCCCAAATAAATCAGATCAAAGGGAACCGGAAACAAAAATAGTTATGATCAAGTCTTGATGTTTTGAATGAAACAAAAGACTAAAACCAATATATCACTAATAAAAGATTTCAAATATTAGTTATAACTCTTTAAAAATATTGTATTATTCGTTTTTTAATTATAAATTGTGGAAATTTTGGAAATTTAATTAATTTGGTACGAGAAAATGAGTGCGAATTTGTTAAAATTTCTTTACCCTTTATCTTTGTCGGGCGATGTCGCCGCAATGATGTTAAATGCTGCCGACATTGGAGTGCGTTGATTAAATTATTTTAAACTTTTAGAACCCACTGTAATTACAAAAATTTTTTTTTTTAAATACTAAGAGGGGACATGTCGTGGTATCTCTTACCGATTATTTATAATAAGTATAAAGTTAATACAATAATGTAAAAGTTATTACCATGTTTCTTTAAGATATACTGAAAGACTTGGAATCTTGGTAGAGAAGAAGAGGTATATTACCCTTTAGTAGGTACTAATTCACAGAATGTTCTAATGTCCTAATGTTCTAATTCTCTAATGTTCTAATTCTGACCGTAATTTCAAAACTATGGCTAATAATATTACTTTTGATTTCCATAATTACCGTAATTATGGGCAATGACTTAGTTATGTCGAGTTAGATCAATAACAAGGTACATAAAATAAAATACATATCTAATAAACTAGAATATCAGGTTTATTCTCCTTTAATCAAACTGATCATCTAAATTCTCGTCAACTTTTAAACTAATCTAAAAACTGATACTATAAATTCCCCTATAAATACCGAATCCCCAATACTAAATCATATCATCACAGTGATTCAATGCTAATTAAACTAAAGGGAATTATATTTACTTATTATTATATCCTGCATAACTATTTCACGTAAAAGCAAGTTATAAATGCATAACTCACTATATTACAATAGTATTATAATCCTGCGTGGTCAAAATAGTTTCAATTAAAGTGAACTAATTCAGGCGGACCAATTCAAAGGATGCTAAACCATCACAAGATAAGCAGTTTATGTATAGTCAATTTTTGAAAATTTTTAAAATTAATCGATGGTTAAAGTCAATTGAGTGAATATGTTGAAAATATGTCTGCTTCATTAGAATGTTTACGGGAAAATTCAGCTTCATTCCAATAAATTTAACCAAAAATAGTAGACACAAAGTCGAATATTTAATACGAGATAATTATTTATTTCATCATCTTATAAAACAGTTATTTTCTATTATTTTTTAAATATCATTCTTTATACCATCTATGTTGTTTCTTTAAACTTTTTAAATAACTTGTTTAAACAACTTTTCAATCAACTCAAATAATTCCAGATCATTGTATCCTTCAAAAATTTTTCAAAAAAGTCTTCCAATTCACAGGTCTAACTCAAGCCACCCCTCTTCACTTATATTGAACCTCATTTTCATATTTCGGTTCAGCCATTTAACATCCCAACAATAATATAACGAAGACGCACATCGTCTTCTATCGCATTTTTATGCATAACGCATAAAATCCCGAACCTTATATTAACTTCACTTACTTTGTCATTTCCTGATACTTTTATAATTTTGAAACATCAAGGTATTAAATGTTACTTCCCATTTTTACTAGGGTATAAATAAAAAAATTGAAAAATTTAACTCCTTTGATTCATTATGAAATCTTTAAAATTTATGCATATGAGCTTTGGTACCTCAATGATAAATCTAACTTTATCTTTTTTTTATTTACTCTGTTCTATTATTAAATACACTGTTTGAATTTGATATGTGGTATTTTAAAAAAAATTACTAATTTTTATATTCTAATGTTTTATATACTTTGATTCTATCTTTAGCATCAATTTTACCAAGGTTTATTTATATTCTCTTATTAATTTCTGCAAATTTTAAATTCCTTATAAACAAAAGTAAAAGAAAAGAATGGAGTGGAATACAAATTAAAAACAAAAAAAAAATTGTAAAAGTTATTTTAAAATCAGGGCATCATTCAAGTAAGGTTGAAGCTGGTTAGTTTAAGGGTCTTTAATTTGGAATGAAAATTAATAGTAGTTTAAAATGAAACAAACTTGACTCTAGTAGATTTAATTTAAAAGGTTTAATTAATCTGTACCTTCCAAGTAGTTTTAGTTTCTAGATTATTAGACTGTTTATTTGGTATATTAAACATTTATTCTTTCTTTATATTTCTCGGTGAACAAATAGAAACCGAAGAAGGAGAAGGAGAAAGAAAAGTAGACTAGAAGTGGAAAGAGAAAGAGAAGTATAAGTACAAGGGTAAAACATATATTGTTTGCCAAAATGAATAATACTAACCCCCAAAATGATTCCAAAAACAAGATATGGGAAACTAACCAACAACCACTTACTAACACACCATCACAGCCTGACCTTTATGGTCCTCATGGTCCGGAAACTTACTATCGATACCACGAACAATACCAATACCAACCTCTAAATTACCAAAATTACCAAAATTATGAAGGGTATGATTACCAAGTTCCACCAGTTTCATATCAACAGTTCCAGTTGAATCCTGAGTATATTAAACAATCACAATATGATTGGTTTCGCCAGCTTGAAAGTGATAGTGATGGGCATTATAACTTTCCTAAATCTGAGTATGTAGATGGAAATGATTATGGACCTTTTGGACCATACGTTAACCCACCTGGTGGAGTTCAATCTGGTTTTGTAGATTGTCAAGATCCAATTCAAGGACATTCTCGTCAAATGATGGAGAGTTGTGGCAGTGTTGGACAAGTATATTCAACATCTTCTTCAATTCAAACACCAAGTATACAAAGTGTTCTACCTCAAGGTAATAAGTTGGGTTCTAACCCAAGTAATCCAAATCTAGATGAATTAAAGAAAGATTTAAGTAACAATTTCAGTCCCCCAGTTATACCAAATAAGAAATTTGAATCACCAGTTTCAGTTAATCGTGGATCATTTAGTTCAACTGAATCATTTGAACAACATCATTTAGAATCTCCAGAGATAAGTCCATTCATAAATGAATCTAGCAGATTTGAAACAAGATTATCACCAACAACAATCGAATTATCAGAGATATTTTCTGATCCCATTGAATTTCAAAAAATTTCGAAACCTAAAAAACTTAAGAAATCAAAATCAATACCGAATTTATCAGGTATTGAAACTGATGAAAATTTTTTGATTTTAAATCAAGATGATTTTAAATTTTTGAAAAGGGGTGAATCAATAAATTTAAAACCACATCAATTTAAAAATTTCTTTCAAAATGAAATGATTTCCACGTCACCACCAACTCAAAAAATTCATAAACCTTCAAAATCATTAACTAATCTACCTACATTATATGAATCAGTGGTAAATGAAGAAGAATCTGAATCAATGGAGAAAGGAATATTTACGTTTCTGGTTAATCCAAAACCTAAAATTAAACGGTAATAAGGTTCATGGAATAGATATTAGAACAAGAGTCTAGTTCTTTTTTATTATATATTGTATATATATCATGCAACCCTACTTCTTCATAGTATATCTCACAACTTTACATTAATAACTCATCAAATAAATAAAACTCTAATATATTCATAATCAACCTTCTAGAACCCTTATAAATCTTTTGGTCTTGGTTTATAATCATTTCTAGCTTCAAAAACTGGTGAATATCTGTACATTCTATTTAATTTAAATCCTTCAACTGAGTATAAATAGTATCCGAAACCAACAGGGATAGCTAACATAGCTATTAAATTGAATCTGGTGGCACGGGAGGTGAACCTGAAGTTGGTTCCCATTTGCTCTTTGGCAATTTTGAATCTTTCAAATTCTGGATCTGGTCTTAATGCTCCTGCCATAGTTGGATGGTAATTGGTAAAATTTTATTGGGTGCGACTTCTCAATGTATTGATGAAAGGTATTGAAAATATTTAGACTATTTTCTCACAAAAAATTTTTCTAGCTAATGAGAATTAGATGAAGGTTTTAAGAGAATATTAACTATCTTGATGTTGAATAGGACTTTCGAGGCTCGTTATATAGCAAGAAGATAGTATTGGTATTGAGTTACTTGATTGGATAATTTCTACAATCACTTTGCTGTTATTTATTGCTCGTTTTTCTCTGTTTTTTTTTAATCTATATTGAAATTACATACCAATAGTATGTACTCTATATCTTGAAGAAAAAATTATATGTTACCACATAATAGAAAACTGGTTTTAAAATTGTATGAATAATCTTTTTATACTTATTAATCGTAAGATGCAAATTAAAGAATATTATTAGTGAGTGATAATTTTATGTTCCAACTATGATGCTTTTACAATTTTTGAACCCACTGAAGATCTTCTGGGAATGAATGATTTGCCTTTTCATAACTATATAACTTAAGATTGTATGATAATTTAAAATAAGCAGCAGACATTGAACAAAATCGAAATTAAATCTCAATTGGGATTCTAAAGGTCTAGTAACATTTGGTAATAAAAAGTTCTACACAATTTGAGGTGGGTATCTAGCATATAGATGAGCAGCATTTAATAGTATTCTGTACCTGCAATTAGGGCATTCAAATCAATTTTGATCCCTTTTGAAAAAGGGGTCTTCTATGAAAGGATGAAGAACCCTGATTATGGAAATTATAATATCCAAGTCAAACATCTCGATCTCAATATACACCAGGGGACTTCATAAAGTTTCTGGTATTTAATCCAGAAAGCTTTGATTTGGCTAGTAGTATGTTCTAAATTAACGGGTGATGAGAAAATGGGATCCACTGTTCTCTTTCAACTGATACGATGGAACTAATATTCCTTTGATCAGTGATAAATTTAATTGCTGCCTTTTCCTTATTTATAATATTTCTATTCAAATCAACAGTAAGTGGATGTTATGAAGGAATATTCTCTAACTCTAATGGTTTATTAGCATTTATTTTTGCTTTAGTTATGATCTCTGTCTACCTACATGTTTATTGTAATTACTATACTATTTAGATTCATATTATTGAGTATGGTGTTTAGCAATTTAATTACCTTTAGGAAAAATATCTTGTGGAGTATAATACATCTTAAAGGAATGCCTTTGGTATATGTTGTTGCTAATGATCAACAGACAAAAGTCCTGTAGTTAGTTCTTTCAAACTCTATCTTATGTGCAATATAATCACTAGTACTAGTGAATAAACAGAGAATTAGAGAATAAAGTTTCAATATTAACACATTTATCTCTCTATAAATCTAACAAACTCTAACTCTTTCCAAGATGAGCTTCAGAAATCTCTTCAACACTTGAAGAAGATTCAGAAATTTCAATTTTTGCTGGCTTTTTCATACCAAAAACACTTTTTGCAATAATTGAAATTGATTCTCTACCTTGATATAATGGGAAGAAAACAATACATAAAGCAGCAACTAATAACCAAATTAACATTATAATCATTAAAGCACTGAATGAACTTTTAGTAAAATCTTTTTCGATCCCATATAATGAAACTGGTACAATAATATAGGCAACAAACATAACAAATAAATTAATAAATAAACCATACCAAGATTGTTTTTCTAAAGTTTTTGAAATATCTTTAGTTATAACAACTGCATCTTTACCTTCTTTATCAACATCATCACCAAGTGAAATTTCACCATTTAATGATGACATATCATATGCAACTAAATCAGGTTTAATATATGAAATTACAACAATATAAACACATGAACTAGCTAAAGAAACAATATTACCAATAAATGTAGCTTCAGTAGTCATAAGTGAATCTTTTGAAATAACACCATCAGCAAAATGATAAGTTGAACCAATCCAACATGCAATACCTGTTAATGTACCAAGTGGACAACCAATAAGTAAAGATAATTTAGTCATTTTTGGCCAAAATAACATAAAACAAACTGCACTAACTTCTGGAGTTAAGATAATACCAAGGAAACTAAGTAACCAACCAGTGGTAACGCCAATATAATTTAAAATTGTTGATAAAGCACCCATTGCGATACCAAAACTAATAACTGATATATGAGCAACATTAACCAATTGCTTACCTGAAGCATTTGGTTTAAAATAAGTTCTATAAATATCATAAGTCGAAACTGAAGAAAATGCAATTAATTCAGCTGATGTTGCTGATGTAACTGACATAAATAACATTGTTAAACCTAGTGCGGCTCCACTTTTACCAAAAATCGCAGTCATACCATAAATAACTGGTAAACCTGCATTCACTTCATAAGCAGTTAATTCATTTGGATAAGTCACAGATACTGGATTATTTAATAATGCTCTACATGCTAAACCAGCTGACAGTCCAAGACCAAATGGAATAACCCACCAACATATTCCACCCATTAAATAACCCCAAAATACATCGGATGGGTCCCCAGCTATAGCTCTTTGTGAATAGCCTGGGTCTCCAAAGACTGAACTAAGGCCACCAATTGCCACTGACCAAGTAAGGAAAAACATTGATTTATCATGGAATGACACATAACTTTGGCCAGTCTCATTTGGGAAAATTTCTTGAATCTCAATTAAAAGATCATACATCTTTCCTGGTGATCCAATTAATGGTGATGAACAATAGATTGTATAACAAGTAGCAAGTAAAATAGAATAAATTATAACTGTATGAGTCCAATCTGAAATAAAAGTAGCTTTTAAACCACCCATGGTTGTATAAACTATAACATTAAGGGGTAATAAAAAACTGGCTGCCACAACATGCATACCAGTAACTGCTGAAAATCCCTGGGACCCACCTAATAATAATAATGAAGATATCATAATATTGGTAGCTAAACAGTAAGCTAAGAACATCATGTGGCCAGATTTCCCAAATCTGATGTAAAAGCATTCAGAAATTGTATGGGCAGCCGGGGCTTTTTTTTTAAGTTGAATAACCAAGAATAGGAAGCTTGTTATTTGAAAGGTGCCACCGACGCCATAAAGGAAGGGTCCCAGCATGCCATGTGCATATCCCCAAGCACCTGATGATAAGATAGTAGCTGGCCACGTCCAGGCAGAAACAGTACATTTGATTGATTACGTAAGCAGAAATTGTAAATAAAATGAAATCATCATCATCATCATCATCATCAAAGTCGGTCTCTTGTAATGAACAGATATCTATAGATATTAGAAGATAGAAAGAATAAACAAGATAAGGAGATTCATATGGTGTATCTGTTGTCTCTATAGCTTGTCTCTCGACGAAAGTAGTGTTTTTGGCCTTGTAGAAAAAATGTAAAGGGAGCTCCTAGTAAAACGAACTTTATGAGGGTGTACTGAATTGGAATGCTTTAGTTACTGTAGGAATTGATGGATATAATGTGTGATTAGGTAAGTCATTATTCTGTTAACTATGGCGACTTTTCCTCTCTCATATATTTTCCCGCGACAAATAGCCTCCTACTAATCCTCCCCCTTTTCCCCCCTAATTATATATATATATATACAGTATTATGTCGGTGTATTATATAAGATAGTTATGTTAAGATATTAGATAGTATATAGAGTAAAGAAGATATAGAGAATAAGATGGGGTAGATATTGTTTTGGTATGTTCTCATTTAAAGAAAGTAGGTAGTTAGTCTGGTTAAGAAAGTTTTGAAAGGATTAAATTGTAAAAGGATGTTATGTGGGTGTATAGACTTTCTTTTATTTGGTTATGATTTAAGTGGCTGGTTATATAGGGAGATTAAGTAAGCGGTTATTCTGTTAATTATGGAGACTTTTTTCTCAGTTGGGTTAATTTCGCACCACTCAAATCAATTATCCAATATATAATATCTACTATATAATATATCAATATTAATAGAATTATATTTAAAAGAATGTTTTAATTAAAATTTTTTAATATTACCAATTTGAGTTAATTAACTCCACAATTTATAAATTAACTTAACAATACAAATATTTTAAAAGATATAAACTAATACTTGAATAATTTTCTTCTTTTATTAGTAAGTGCAGCTTCTTGTCTTTTATATTTCCTAGATATTTTACTATTACAACTGTTTAAATGATCCTAATTAAAGTTACTCAAAATAGTTTAAATAATATATTAAAGTTTTAAAATTAAAAGGATTTAAATTTTTTTATTAAAATAATTTTTGTATTTAAATTTTATAATTTAATCTCACCTGCTAGTACATTAGTAAACGAGACCAAATTTTAAAATCTTTAAAAATGATCTTTATACTGATGATATAGCTATTTTATTTATCCGTATATATTATATGACCTTACTAGTACAAGATTATATAAAAAAATTGATATGTTTATAATAATTTGACCTAGTTGAAATGATACCCCTAAGTGCTTACGTAATCTGAAATATAATTTCACGTGATTGAAATATTTATGTCAATATTCTGCGAGACACTATTATAACTTAAAGTAATTTTAGAGTAATTATTAAATTGTTTTGAGTTATTGTTGATATTAACTACGAAGCTATATAAAACAAAATTTGTTGATTGTTCAGAGAAAATTCTTCTCGAAATTTGTTTTCTAATTTAGTTAGTGTTGGTAGTGTAAACGACTATAAAATCCCCTTAATAGTGAACAATATATTTTAATCTAAAATATCTATTAAAGTTATCGGATTTATAACGTAAAAATATATGTTGTTTGTTGATTTTGTTTTGAAAATAGTTTGTAGTTTCTAGTAATAATGAACATCAATAATTTCTTATCTGATAATTATATGTGATGTTTTCATCTTCATCTAGAATCCTATGAAGTATCATCTTATATTATGTAATCTCTGACTAATACATTACATAAAATCGACAATTTAATATATTATAAAACCCTAAAATCTACTTTTAATAAGTTTTATATAATATATATTCAAATTTTTAAATATCAATTCAAATGTTACAATCAATTTTTCTGATTTAATCTAAAAAAAGTTAATTCATCATACTTGTTTAAGAAAAATTCAATTTATTAGATTTGTGATTTTTGAAAATAATGAACTTTTGATATTTAACAACTACCGTAACAAGAGAAGGATAGATCGCTTTTATATTTCATCATCACTACTAAAATTAGTACATTCCTATCTCACTCATACTGACCATAGGTTCTCAACACACCACGCAATTGA